>CAUYSK010101715.1:0-13636 GCA_963575035.1 Avahi laniger
GTGGCGCATGCCTGTAGTCCCAGCTTTTCGGGAGGCTGAGGCAGGAGGATTGCTTGAGCCCAGGAGTTTGAGGTTGCTGTGAGCTAGGCTGATGCCATGGCACTCTAGCCTGGGCAACAGAGTGAGACTCTGTCTCAAAAATAAAAAAAAAAAAAAAAAAAAAAGAAGTGCCAAAGCTAGAACCTGAACTCTACCACTGATAGGGGGTTAGAAAGCAGATTCTAGGCAGGTAATAGAAAGGTGTGACATGGCTGTACCAAGCTGGCAGATAGAAGGTTTGATTCTTAGTCTCTTGTTTAGCTGCTAATTCACACCGCCTACTATAAACGTAAGCCAGCATTAAGCCTTGAGCTACGACCCGTACTGGATTGAATTCACTCAGATTTCTCATCAGACTTTGTCAGTGTTCATTCAAAGCATAGATATTCAAAGACTAAAAGAAAAAGCATCAAAATGATAAGAATGGTTGTTCTTGGTTTTCTTTGTAATGCTTAATTTTTTTAATTTTCCACAATAATTGTATATTATTGCTTTAATCCAAAATCAAAATAACAATTTCCTTTTGGTTTTTAAACATAAAGGTCTTAATTTATTTCTGTTCTACAGAAAATGTTAAAGCGTAAGTTTAGTTAAAATTTTAGGGTTGGGACTGTTTATTGTTAAATTTGAATGCATTGTTAAGTTGAATGAATTCTAATTCCCTTTAGGAGCTCCTGAGGAGATACTCGGAGATGGATAATCATTATGAGTACTTAAATAGATTGTGTCTTGAGTTGGAGACAGAAATTGAAACCCAAAAAGAGCTTTCAATTAGAGTAAAAGCAAACCTCTCACTTCCATATTCGCAAACCAAACAGATTGAAAAACTTCTTACTACAAACCAGAGATGTTCCATGGAATTCCATAGAGTCATGAAGAAACTTAAGGTACTGCCTTTTTCAGTAATACCTTTTTAGATATAGCAATAAATTTCAGTTACAAACTTCAGTGTATGTAAGTCCTGCTATGGGTGCTGGCATATTTGCTATTTTATGTACTTACTACCAAATTAAACATTGCATAGGTGTGTGAATAAGACGTACAGGATCTTCAGTGTACCTAATGCTTGTTCATTCAACAAGACCTGAGCTCCGCCTGTGGGTGTAGACACTGTCAGGGTGCTCAGGAGGCAGATGTGAGTAACATCTCAAAGATCTCAGTCCAGCCTGGAGTTCATTTGGTAGATGATAGGGAGTCAGTGGACAGTTATTTTGAGTGGTGGCAGTAACAGGATCAGATGACCACTGAGGTCCTTTGGTACAGAATAAAGAAGAAATGAGTTTGAGGGGGATATTATCCTCCTAGTGGCAGAAAGAAGAGACAAGAGACAGTTAAAATAGTCCAGATGAGATACTATGTGTGAATATACCACTAGGGAAGGTTTCATAGGGATGGAGAGGACAAAAGGGATTAAAGCAGTATTTAGCAGCTTAAAATGGTAGGTCCACATGGTAGATTGTGGAGATAAGGGAAAAAAGTTTAGATGGAGTCCCAGGACTTGGGCTCAGTCAAATTTGTGAATAGTGGTACCATTAAATGAGATAAAAAAGGAAGAGAAACTTGGTAGGTGAGGCAAGAGAGACCAGGTGATTAGATTGAGAATTTTCAGGTTGAAAACCTTATAATAGAATATTCAAGAAGAGAAATCAAGTCGGCATTTAGTTGTGATTCTGAGGTTTGGCAGGAGAAAAGTCGGGACTAAGATTTGAGATTCATCAGCATACAGGTGATGGATAAAGAAGAAGTGTGAGGTAAGATCATGCTGAAAGCATTTGAAGAATAAGAGCCTTGGGCTAAGAAGAGAACTCTGGAAAAGATAAATGTCTCAGAGGCAGTAGCAGAAAAGGGAACAATACATGGGTTCAAGGTGGGAAAAGTCAGTGAGAAAGGAGAGAACCGAGGGAAAGTGATACTGCTTCAGTCAGTGGAGAAGAATCTAAAAAGTGAAATGGTCAAGGTCTGGCGCAGTGGCTTACACCTATAATCCCAGCACTCTGGGAGGCTGAGGCAGGAGGATTGCTTGAAGCCAGGAGTTCGAGACCAGCCTGAGCAAGAGCAAGACTGCGTCTCTACAAAAAATAGACAAAATTAGCCAGACACAGCAGTGCAGGCCTATAGTCCCGGGGAGACATGTACCATACTGCTACTCGAGAGGCTGAGGCAGGAAAATCACTTGAGCCCAGGAGTTTGCAGTTGCAGTGAGCTTTGGTAATGCCACTGCTCTCTAGCTGGGGCAACAGAGCAAGATCTGTCTCAAAAAAAACAAACAAACTATGAAATGGTCAAGAGTGGCAAATACTTGAGAGAGCCAGAATATGAACTGGTGATATCCTCTCAATTTGGTGATAATAGAGCTCATTGGTGACCATTGTCAGAACAGTTTTCATTGGGTGGTTAGGGAAGAGGCCAAATTATAATAGGTAAAGAAATGGTGGAAGTTGAGCAATTAGGGAGCGGTTATCTCCTAGGTAGATTGCCCCTCAGGCCCTGATAATTCTTCCTCAAATCCTGGCAATCAGACATCCAGGACTTATTCCTGAGGTCCATGGATACATATGGCATTCAAGTCATTGTCACCCTAAAGTCAAACGTCTAAATATGCTTAACAAGGATGTCTTGAGACATGTAACATCATCCTTTTGGTTACCCAATCAGGAAGCGCAAGAGAAGATGTTGAAAATGAATTTCAAGTGTCTAACTAGGAAACGTGGGTGGTTGGCAATATAATTAACCAAAAAGAGGGCAATAGAAAAAGGAGGAATCATTGTAGGGAAAGGGGTCATGTTGCATTTTAAACATACTTCATTTGAGGTGCTAATAAGACATCCATGAGGTGTATGTAGTCGGAAGTCAGAAATATGGAAGTAGAGGTCTGGAAGTTATTCTCCCAAGATGCTGAGAAGAAAAAATTAGGGACAGAGAGAAGCTCCTTACCTCTTCCTCACTTATCAGAGTATATAGATAAATAAGAAATGCCATCCCACCTCATAGTTTCAAGGATTAAAACTTCCTCTAAATGTAATAAAAGTTTTATTTTCCAATTTGTTTATTTTTTTCTGCAAGTATGTGTTAAGCTATATTACAAAGATGAAAGAGGAAGAACATGAATCCATCAATAAACTTGAAATGGATTTTATCGGTGAAGTGGAAAAGCAAAACGAATTGCTAATTAAAATACGGCACCTTCAACAAGATTGTGATGTACCATGCAAGGAATTAAGGGACCTCAAGTTGAACCAGAATATGAATCTACATATTGAGGTATAATTTATTTTAAATGGATTTAATTAGACTTTAAGTCACTTTAACAAGTAGGAATGGGTCCTCCCATGTGCTTAGAGCCATTTTCATTTAACATAAATTAAAAATAGGGTTGCAGAGTGACAACTGGCCAGACATAAAGGCTGCCCAGTAATGGACTCGCCTCCCTACCGGCCTCCATAGATAGAGAAAAACAGATTTAACATCGGCAAGTGGGAATTCTTGGAACCTCTGAACAAGTTTCCAAAATGCCTTCTAAAACTTCTTTCATCTGTGCTAGGAGTAAGAAACTTTTTATTGCAACAGCTCCACGTGGAGCGTGTTACTTTTACCCAAAAATGTGAGGCTGACATCCAGCTCCTAACATACATGTTGTCTGTAAAAAGCTGCATTCAGAAGCACTTTATGAAGCTGGACATGGTGGCACGCACCTATAATTCCAGCTCCTCTAGAGGCTAAAGTGGGAGGATCACTTGAGCCCAGGAGTTTAAGACCAGCCTGGACAACATAGTGAGACTCAAAAAAAAAAAAAAGCAACTTCATGTATTATGATAATTAACCACAGATTTATCATTTTGACAGGTTCTAATTCTAATGGGTAGAATGTGTTACATCACCTGTACTGCCAAAATTTTATTACACAAATAACTAGAATAAAGTTTTAAATTAGAATTATATTTCTTATTTTACTTTGAAACATTAAGAAGAATAAAAGGCCAGTAGATACTTTCCTTTTTTTGTGATATTTGTATCATATATGATAAAATTTATATCATATTTGGATAAAAACTTTCCTAATGTTTAGGCCCTTCAATGCTTATTCTTCACTTAGGAAATTCTTAAAGATTTCTCAGAAAGTGACTTTCTCAGCATAAAGACTGAATTTCAACAAGTTTTAAGTAATAGGAAAGAAATGACACGGTTTTTGGAAGAGTGGTTGAATACTCATTTTGATATAGAAAAGCTTAAAAATGGCATCCAGAAAGAAAATGATAAAATTTGTCAAGTGAATAACTTCTTTAATAACAAAATAATTGTAAGTATCAATTTTTATTATACTACCTCCTTCTTGTTATTTGGTTTAATTTTTTTACCTCCTTAAAGGGGCTTAGAGCAACTTAATTTTAAGTGTTTTTTTTTAATTTATTTGTATATGCTTTATAAAAATTGGTTTTGTAAAACATGTTCTTCCTCTAATGTATTATGGTTCCTTAAGATAATTAAATATATCAGTTTATGCTGATAAAGGTAACAAAATATTGATGTGTAATATTCAGTTTCCACTTGTGGAATCTTGAATCATCTGCCTGTTCTCTTTGCAGTCTCCTCACAGCTTTTGTAAGAATTGAGCCTTTTCTGCGAGTGGCCTCAGAGACGGTGTGACATGAGTCCGTTTCAGGGCTGTGGGCAGTAGCTGTGGTAAAGCCATAGCCAAGCCTGGCTAGCTACTGTAGGAGGGCCCCATGTGCTGATCTCTGAACTTTGAAGTTCAAAAATGTCGTTTGTTTTTTATTAATAAACTTTATGTTTTCAGAGCAGTTTTCAGTTCACAGCAAAATTGAGCAGAAAGCACAGAGAGTTCTCAGATACCTCATTTCCACAAGCACACAATCTCTCCCACCGTCATCATCCCATAGCAGAGTGGAACATTTGGCACAATTGATGAACCCACGTTGGTATTTCATTATCACCCAAAGTCCATAGTTTACATTAGAGTTCACACTCGGTGTTATACATCCTATGAGTTTTGACAAATGTGTAATGACATGTATCCATTTTTACAATTATCATACAGAATAGTTTAACTGCCCCCAAAATCTCTTGTGCTCTCCCCATATTCATCACTCTCTTCTCTAACCCCTGGCAAATGCCAATCTTTTTACTGTCTCCATAGTATTGCCTTTTCCAGAATGTCGTATGTTGGAATCATACAGTATTTAGCCTTCTAAGATTGGCTTCCTTCACCTAGTAATATGTATTGAGGGTTTCTCCATGTCTTTTCATGGTTTTATAGCTTATTTGTTTTTAACACTGAATAATATTCCATTATCTGAATGTACAAATTTACTCATCTCCTGAAGGACATCTTGGTTGCTTCTAAGTTTTGGCAATTGTGAATATAGCTACTATAAACATACCTAGGCATCTATTTGTGTAGACATACATTTTCAACTCATTTAAGTAAATATCAAGGAATGCAATTGCTGGATCAAATAGTAAAAGTATGTTTTAGTTTTGTAAGGAACTGCCAGACTGTCTTCCAAAGGGCGTATACCATTTTGCATTCCCACCAGCAGTGAATAAGAGTTCTGTTACTCTACATCCTCCCCAGAATTTGGTGTTGGCGGTTTTGGATTTGGGCCACTCTAGTAAGTATGCAGTGATATCCCACTGTTGTTTAATTTGCAAGTCCCTCATGGCATATGATGTTGAACATCTTTCATATGGTTATGTGCCATCTATGTATCTTTTTTGATGAAGTGTCAATTCAGGTCTTTTGCCCATTTTTAAGTCACATTATTAATATTTGCTTTCTTATTGAGGTTTTAGAATCCTTTGTATATTTTGAATTACGGTCCTTTATTAGATATGTCTTTTGCAAATATTTTCTCCTGTTTTGTGGCTTGTCTTCTCATTCTCTTGGAGCATTGTTCAAATGCTGAGGATTTTTGCATCTATGTTCGTGAAAGATGTTGGTCTGTAGTTTTCTTGTGTAATGTCATCATCTGGTTTTGTATTAGGATAATCCTGGCCTGATAGAATGAGTTGGGAGGTATTCCTTCTGTTTCTATTTTCTGGAAGAGATTATAGAGAATGGGTATAATTTTTTCCTTGAATTTCTTAAGCATTTGGTAGAATTCACCAGTTAACTCATCTAGGCCTGGTACTTTCTGTTTTGGAAGGCTCTTGATTACTGGTTTCATTTCTTTGATAGATATAGGCCTATTCAGACTGTCAGTTTCTTATGTTGAGTGTTTGTAGATTGTATCTTTTGAAGAATTGGTCCATTTCATCCATGTTATCAAATTTGTGGGATAGAGTTGTCCATAATATTCCATGAGATCTATAGTGATGTCTCCTCATCCATTTCTGATATAGTAATTTGGGTCCTTTCTCTCTTTTTTTCTTAGTTTGCCTACCTAGAGACTTATTTATTTTATTGCACTTTTCAAAGAACCAGCTTTTGGGGTTTTTAATTTTCTCTGTTGATTTCCTGTTTCAATTTCATTGAATTCTGCTCTGATTTTTATTATTTCTTCTGCTTGCTTTAAATTTAATTTGTTGTTCATTTTTAGTGTCCTAAAGTTAAAGCCTACTTTATTGATTTAGATCTTTCTTCTTTAATATATGTATTCAGTGCTATAAGTTTTCCTCTAAGTACTGCTTTCACAGATTTTGATAAGTTGTATTTTCATTTGTATTTAGTTCAAAATTTTTTTAATTTCTCTTAATATTTCTCCTTTGAGCCTTATTTTATTTAGAAGTATATTGTTTAATCTCCACGTATTTGGGGATTTTCCAGCTATCTTATTGGTTTCTAATGTATTTCTGTTGCAGTCTGATAACAGACAAGGAATGATTTCTTCTAAGTTTGGTAAGGTATGCTTTATGGCCCAGAATGTGATCTGTCTTGGTAAATGTTCTGTGTGATTTTGAGCAGAATGTGTAATGTGCTGTTGTTGGATTAAAAAGTAAAGGGCTGGAGAAATTAATACAGCTACTTTCACTTTTTTTGATTAATGTTCTCTTTAATGTTATCATAATGTTATCAATATCTTTGTCCATCTTTTTACTTTTAGTCTCTGTGTGCTTTTATATTTAAAGTGGGTTTCTTGTAGACAACATATAGTTGAGTCTTGTTTTTTGATCAGATCTGACAATCTATCTTTTAATTGGTGTATTTAGGCCATTGACATTTAAGGTGATTATCAATATAATTGGATTAATATCTACCATATCGTTATTGTTTTCTATTTATTGACCTTATTTTTTGTTTCTGTTTTTGTCTTTCACACTTTTTATGCCTTTTATGGTTTTAATCGACTATATTATGATTCCGGTTTCTCTCCTTCGTTAACATATCAAGTATACCTCTTTCTGTACTCTTTCAGTGGTTGCTCTAGAATTTGCAGTATACATTTACAACTAATCCTAGTCTACTTGCAAATAAGACTATACCACTTCATGAGTAGTATGAATACCTTATAATAAAATATTTGTAATTCCCCCCTCCCATCCCTCGTATCATTGCTTTCATTCATTTCACTGACAAGCATGCATATATATGCACATATGTAATCAAATACATTGTTGCTATTATTATTTCAAACAAACTTATTTGTTAGCTCAATTAAGAAATCACTCCTTCCTTCTCTAATGCTCTTCTTTTCCTATGTAGATCCAAGTTTCTGGCCTATATTATTTTCTTGTCCTTACAATAACTTCTTTTTAACATGTCTTGCAGGGAGGTCTACTAGCAACAAATTCCCTCAATTTTTGTTTTTCTCAGAAAGTCTTTATTTCTTCACTTTTGAAGGATAATTTCACAGAGTCTGAATTATAGGTTGATGTGTTTTTTCTCTTAACATTTTAATTATTTCACCGTATGCTTTTCTTGATCGCATGGTTTCCAAGAATTTGAGTGTAATTCTTAGCCTTGCTCTTCTATAGGTAAGGTGTCTCTTCTCTGGCTTCTTTCAAGACTTTTTTCTTTATTTTTGATTTTTCTGAAGTTTGAATATAATATGCCTAGATATATAGTTTTTTTGTCATTTGTCCTGTTTGGCATTCTGTGAACCTCCTGGATCTGTGGTTTGGTGTCTGACATTAATTTGGCAGAAATTCTTAGTCATTATTCCTTCAAATATTCCTTCTGTTTCTTTTTTTCTTCTCCTTCTGGTATTCCCATTATGTATATATTACACCTTCTGTGTTGCCCCAGAGTTCTTGGACATTCTGGATTTATTTTTCCAGTCTTTTTTTTTCTTTGCTTTTTAATTTGGGAAATTGCTGTTGTAATTTTCTCAAACTGATTTTCATTCCTGAGCCCATCTACTAATGAGCTCATCAAAGGCATTCTTCATTTTTGTTAACAGTATTTTTGATCTCTAGCATTTCTTTTTTATTTTTTTCTTAGAATTTTCATCTCTCTGATTACATCATCCATCTGTTCTTGCATGTTGTCTGCTCTTTGCATTGAAGTCCCTAGCATATTAATCATATTTTTTTTTAATTCCTGTTCTGATAACTATAACGTTCCTGCCATTTCTGACTTTGTTTCTGATGCTTGTTCAATTTCTTCAAACCGTTTTTTGCCTTTTAGCGTGCCTTGTAATTTTTTGTTGACAGGCATGATGTACTAGGTAAGAGGAAGTGCAGTAAATAGGCCTTTAGTAATGTAGTAGTCAGGTGGGGGAGGGGCGGGGAGCATTCCATCATTCTGTGACTAGCTCTCAGTCTTCTGGTGAGCCTGTGCCCCGGGGCTATAAACTTCAGCAGTGCTTTTCAGTGCCCCTCCTTAGGTGGAACAGAATGGCTGGATGGGGCTGAAATTGTGTCTTTCCCTCTCCCCATGTGGAAGGCTAATGGTGCCTGGAATTGAGGACTTTTTCCTTTGCCCCTATGGAAGGTTAGAGGGAGCTGCAGTTGGGTATTTGCCTCCTCCCACATGGAAGGCAAGAGCCACCTAGAACGGGGCATTCTCCCTACCCCAGATATATTAGGCCCTGGTCAAAGCTGAGCATGTTAGGGTCTGGTCAATAGTTTCTCCTGAGAGCAGGCCTTCTTAAGAAAAACAAAATGCTGTATTTTAATTCTAAATGGTTCCTTTTCTCCTCTTCTGCCAGAATCAGGTACAGTTGTCCACACTGAGCCTCCAGCAGTTCATCAATTACAGTTCAGGTTTTCCTACCCCTTAATTGATTCCCGTAAAGGTTTCTGTGATTCTCTGTATCTGCCTCTCTGTATCTGCCTCTCTGTCTCTCCAATTTGGGGGGCAGCCCTTTGTTCTGTGACCTCACTTCTCTGATGGATCTGTGCAGAGCTATTGAATTTTCAGTGTTCTCCTTTTTATTTGTTGTTAGCATAGACTGGCAACTTCTAAGCTCCTGACATGCTAGACCAGAAGCTGCAAAATTGTGATTTTTATAATTGTTCCCAAGGTGGTTGGTCGGTCCTAATTTACTAATTCATAAGAACCAACATTGCCTAAGACCAGTCAGTATGTTGACTTGTTTTACTTTTCAGTGATGGGTATATTCATTCTGCTTCCTGAAGTAATCTCTTCTCCATATATTTGGTAAAATATGTAGTATTCAAAAGGTTGCTTGTTTTTGTGAAATTGGAGCAATGGGGTCTTCCCACGCATAGTTCATCCCATTTGTAGAATAGCCAGAGTTAACAAAATAGTAATTGAACTCTTTAAGGGGAAAAACAAAATCACAATCAATAGAGAAAGGCACAAAAGCAGTGTCATCTGCAGAATTCTTCAGTTTCTGTTTATATGTTAGTATAACTCTAATAAAAGATCAATGTGAATCCTGTCTAGTCCTTATTTTCATTCCTATCATCCACTTCCAACATCTCAAATTTCAGAAACTGATGCAAACCACAAAGAATGTTCACACATTCTTTTAAAACATTGTTCTAAGATGTTCTAAATAATGAATTTCAGCATATACATTGTCCTAGAATTCTAGTTTTTTTCTTAGGGTTCTTTTATATGTACAGTAGTCCCCCCCACCTTAGCTATGGGGTTACGTTCCCAAATCCCCAGTGGGTGCCTGAAACCTGTTATGTAGGTAGTACTGAACCCTATATATTCTGTTATTCCTATGCATACATACCTATGATAAAGCTTAATTTATAAACTAGGCACCATAAGAGATTAATAATAATAGAACAATTATAACAATGTACTGTAGTAAAAGTTATATGAATGTGGTGTGTCTCTCTCAAATAGCTTATTGTACTATACTCATCCTTTGTCTTGTGATGATATGAGATGACACAGTGCCTACGTGATAAGATGAAGTGAAGTGAACGATGCAGGCATTGTGATACAGCAGGCTAATATTAACCTTCTGTATTCCCGAATCTGTATAACCGGCCCTTACCTGGACTAAACGGTTTGATGTCACTTGTTTAGGGGATCCCTTGCTGAAGTCTTTGTACAGGCTCAAAACTGTCTGGTGCAGCATTTTGTCATTAATCGGAACACTTTTCTGGTCACATCTTCCATCCACAAATGTAAGGCTTTTCCATCTAAACTGAGCACTGTCATGCACTGGGGCTATAACTTTTGCAGATTGCGGTGCAATAGCAAAACCAGCATGAATTTCTTTTTCCTTCTTTACAATTTCATGGGAAGATTTGTTTTTACCATAGATCTTAGCAACTTCAGCATATGTTTTTTTTTTTTTTCTTATTAAGTTGAGGACTTTCACCTTTTCACTTAAAGGAAGCACTTGACAGCTTCTCTTTGTTGTATCTGAATTTTTAACATTACTCATTACTACTCTTGCATTTTGAGGGCGTTGTTAAGTAAAATGAGGGTTACTTGGACACAAACACTGATACAGCTGCAGTCGATCTGATAACCAAGACGGCTACTAAGTGACTAACGGCTACTAAGTGACTAACGGACAGGTAGCATATGCAGTGTGGATACACTGAACAAAGGGATGATTCACATCCCAGGTGAGACTGAGCAGGACGGCTTGAGATTTCATCATGCTACTCAGAACAGCATGCAAGTTAAAACTTATGAATAGTTTATTTCTGGAATTTTCCATCTAATATTTTCAGACAACTTTTGAACATGGATAACTGAAACCAGAGAAAAGGAGGGACTGCTATAAACAATTTTATAGCTGTAATGGTATCTTTTACTGTTTTATAGGCCATAATGAATGAATCAACAGAGTTTGAGGAAAGAAGTGCTGTCATATCTAAAGAATGGGAGCATGACCTGAAATCATTGAAAGAGAAAAATGAAAAACTCTTTAAAAACTACCAAACTTTGAAGATCACCCGGGCATCTAGTGCCCATGTTAATCCCAACACACAAGACAATACGAATGCTCCTGTTACATCAAGAACTATACAACTAACCACAGAGGTACATAATTTTTATAAGATGTCTTCAATTTGCAGCTTCATCATGGAGTTCAGAGGAAAATTAGAGTATTGAATGTATTTATTAAGGAATGAGAACAACACTTTCACGTATGTGAAGGTCTTGTTTTTTACATACAGTTCTACTGTGGCTGTCATTCAACTGAACTAATGATAAAGCTAGATATCATGTAATCTCTTCCCTTTGGATTATAAAAGAGAAGTAAACTGTAGCTTAATTTAATTATTAAATTTATATAATATAGTTTAAGTTACTATCCCTTAAGGTATTATTATCATACATTATAAATTTTGTAAATCATGGGGCTTTTTGTTAAACTATAGTCTGTGTATGCAAATCAAATAATAGCTTGGAAAGAAATAGCAACTTAGCTTTTCTCTAATTATCATTAGTGTCTCTAATATTTCTTAATGTTATAATCACAATGAAAATGAAAGAGACTAAAAATATAACAAAATTGTCAGTACATTATTTGAGTAATCCGAATACTTTATTAACTGCCCTTACTTGGAAGTTATAAACATGAACAAGCATGCTGTTTTATTTTGTTAGCACACAAAATGACTCAGTGGGGAACCCAGGAGTAAATTATAATTTATCATTTTTACCAAAATAAGTATTTGTAATAAAACATTAGCCACTAGTTTAATAGTTAATTACCAGTTAAAACTAGGAGATCACTACAATACTACATAGTTTTTTTATTTGCTGATCATTATAGAACTCAGCTGGCAGAGATAAAATAGAGGAAAGGTGAAATCCATCTACCAAAGTAATAATTTAAAGAAGCAAAAGAAAATTCTATCTTCAGTGACCTAAGAAAATATCCTAACAGATAATAAAATATCTGCTACTATAATTAGACTAGTTTGGTAATGACGCAGGAGTAGACAAATAGAGCAAGGGAACAGAACAGAGCGTTTGGAAGTACACGCACTAAGGATGAGAATTCAGTACAGGTCTAACAGTACTAAGTAACAGTATCGTTCAGCTCCTGGGGAAAGATGGTTTACTTAGTGTATGATTTGATACAACAGGCTGCCATCTGGAAAAAAATATGGCTGAATTCCTATCTCACTCATTAAACAAAAAATTCTAGATAGGCCAAAAAGAAACATTTTGCAAAAAAAATTAAAACTGTATGTGTATGAATAATCTGATAAACTTCAAAAATCCAAGTGGCTAAGTTTATTCTAAGCTAATTTATACTCACAAAAAACTAGAGACAACCCAAACATTCAATAGCAGGTAACTGACTAAATAATTTATGATACCTCCATGAAATGAGATTCTGTGTGTCAATGAAGACAAAAAATAGGAACGATCTAGCTGTGTTGATAATAGAAAGATATGGAAAATACATTGTCCAGTTAAAAGCAGAACTGTAGTATATTGTGTGTATTACTGACTTTAAAGCTATGTATTCATATATGTTTAAATACAGATAGAAAATTTCTGGAAGGATACTCTTGAAATAGCATATTAGTCATTGGTTTAGGGTCAGCTGGGGATCTGAGTGGGGAAACTTATTTGTATGTGCTTCTTGATATTGTCTACATATTTGTATTTTTCCATTTAAGACTAATAAAAATAAAGGGAAAGGTATGTTGCAGGTATTACTTTAGAGAGTCATTTAAGAAATGTACTTTCTTTAAGTAGTGTTCGCCTAAAATGCGAGTGCCTGTTTAATATTCTGAGCACTCTGCTAACCCGTAAATAGCATAACCACTGTGCTGTTTTCATCTGCATGATTTAAGAATTTGTGGACAGGTTATAATGTAAAATTTTGGCATTTTTTTTTTAAACCAAGAATCATCTTTTAAATGAAGGAAATAACATATGTAGATTGACATTTGGCGTTTCTTTTCTATCTGTTAATACAATCTTTGAAAAATTAATAATACCTAAATGTGATCACCTTAGCCTCAAGTTTGTGCACTGTGATTCTGTCTTCATGATAGACCTTATGAATGTGTGCTTTTCTAATAGAAAATTCAGGAGCTGGAGACTTCACTGCGTGAAGCTGAAGAAAGTGCTATGCATAAGGAAGACAAGATTATAAAGATGCAGAAAGAACTTGAGGTGACTAATAACGTAATAGCAAAACTTCAAGCTAAAGTTAATGAGTCAAATAAATGTCTTGAAAAAACAAAAGAAACAATCCAAATACTTCAGGTAACTTAAACTTATTTTGTAAAC
>CAUYSK010101721.1:0-10178 GCA_963575035.1 Avahi laniger
TTTGGATCTCAAAAAGACACAATCCCAAGTGCCATAATCCCAAACATTGAAATTTCGAAAAATTAAAATACCTAAAAATCTAAATCCCTGAAGTCTAAAATCCTAAAAATCACAATCACAGGATAGTTGCATCCTTTTAGCGGAACTATTACCTATTATTGTCTTTATTTAGAAATTAAGTATGGTTTAAGGAGATACATATGTGTGACAGATTGACAAAGGGTGGACTTGTGAACTTAATTTTAGATGTCAACTTGATCACAGAAGAAGTGATAATGCAGGCAAAAAACACAAGAAATCTCCCCTGCTAAAGTATTCGATTGTGTATGACTTCTGCCCCTTCACACACAGCACCAAGTTTGCGTTCAAAAATGCCTTCTTCTGAGACTAAAAAGAATTTGACAAGTTCAGTGACCTTCTGAACCAAAGACGCTTGCAGATACTGAGGTTCCTGCAGTGTTACAAAATACATTAAAATGGTGATATATTCTTTTTTTTTTATTTCAGCATAATATGGGGGTACAGATGTTTAGGTTACGTGTGTTGCCCTTGCCCCCCCTCCCCCCCTCAGTCCAGGTTTCAAATATGTCCATCCTATTGCGTGGTGCGCATTGCACTCTTTATGTATGCATATACTCGTCCCCTCCTCCCTCCTCCCTCCTCCCCCCTCCCCCCTGCCCAATATCTAATAGATGTTATTCTTATATATGCACTTATGTGTTGATCTGTTAATACCAATTTGATGGTGAGTATATGTGGTGCTTGTTTTTCCATTCTTGGGATACTTCGCTTAGTAGAATGTGTTCCAGCCCTTTCCAGGAGTATAAAATGATGATATATTCTTGATTAGGGATTTGGCTGTTGAAAAGGATAGACTTCTTATATTTACCACTAAATTTAACATATTATAGAAAAGCTAGCACATGCTTACTTTAGCTAAGTGATGGCACTTTCAAATTGTCCTCACTGTTTTTTATCAACTATATACAATCCATGCCCCTGTTGGATCTGAAAATTCTAGAACTTATCTGCTTGTACATGTATTAATGACTTGGAAAAGTGAAGCACTTTTTAAATGATTATTTGAAGATTTGGTGGACTTTGCAGAATAAAATGGATTTCAATCAAATCCCCAAACCATAATGACAGATTTGGGATTAGGGATGATCAAGGCTTCTAAAAGTGAGTTTCAAGGTGTTACCAAAAAAGTTTGTTTTTTCCATTTAGCCCAATGTATTTGACAGAAAATTCAGATGAGTGGATTCGCCACAAGATACGACAATGACAAAAACTTCAGTTTAAAACTGTATCATTTGCCTGCAGTGGCATTCCTTCCAGCTGATGTCATTCCAAGAGGTTTTAATTAATTGAAGCCACATTTGCCTGAAGAAGCCAGCAAAGTCACCAATTCAAAAATAATTATGTGCATGATAGGATATGAAGACACTTACACAATGGTGTTGCTGTTCCTATACTAGTACTGTGTCTGCCAAATCTGTGGTGCGTATATGAGTCTGTGCAAAATGGATTTCTACATGCCCAAAACAATATAGAAGCATAGCACAGAAGATAGGAAAATTTAATAGGGAATGTTCATATTGGTGTATATTGAATCATAGAAGAATTTCAAAAAGAGCAGCATCACAAAAAAAAATGAATGCGAATGTATTCTCCAAGGAAAGCCATGTTCTAAAAGAAAAGCCATGTTCATTGTGATGCAAGACTTCAAAATATAATTAGTGATCATGAAAGTTGGTCAGCTCTTATGGACTATCTCTGTATAATTGCCCATAATCTATCCTTGTAAAACACTTTTTCATATATCAAATTTTTTAGTTTTTTTTAAAAAGTTTTTCCACTATTTTAAATTTTCAGGATTATCTTTTACAATTCACTATATATTTCATTTTTACATCATATCCAGTACTGGAGGTATAAATTGTATGGAGACTTTTAGATACCTCTAATTCATATTATACATTTTTAGCAAATTTGATTCCACGAAAGTGCATTATCACAACATTGACTTCGTATATAAGCATTCTGCATATACATAAAAACACTGAAACTTCCTCAATAAATGGAGATGCCCTTTTTGTACATCTGCATTTGTGAAAGATAAAACTTCTAAAGATCTCAGCTTTTGTAGGGACTGCATATGCAGTGGTGACCCATTGAGGTTTTTGATCAATCTCGTCAAAAGACTAAGGTTGTTCATCATGGCATTTCAGATGACTGCAGTTATAAAGCTGGGTGCACACAGTTATCAGCCATGGTAATATCCATTTATGTATTTCCCTTTTTGACCTGTTTCCTTATGAATATGATTTGTCTGCTCATAATTGTTATATCCATGCAACTGCCATTAGTATACCTGCATGTTTATATTTACAAAAATATACATATAAAAAGAACAAAGCTGGAAGTATCATACTACCAGACCTCAAAATATACAAAGCTGTAGTAACCAAAACAGCATGGTACTGGCATAAAAACAGACACACAGACCAATGGAACAGAATAGAGAACGCAGAAATTAAGCTGCATATCTACAGCCAACTTATTTTTGTTGATAAGACAATATGCTTTCTTTTTTTATTTAATTTGTTTTTTATTTCAGCATATTATGGGGGTACAAATGTTTGGGGTTACATATATTGCCTTTGCCCCACCTGCGTCAGAGCTTCAAGTGTGTCCATTCTCCAAACACCAATGGATTTTTGGTAAAGGTATCAAGAACACTCATTGAGGAAAGGGCAGTCTCTTCAGTAAGTCATGCTGGGAAAACTGAATATCCATGAGTAGAAGAATAAAACTAGACCTCCATCTCTCACCCTATACAAAAATCAGGGTGATTTGATCAAAATAGATCAAAGACCTAAACATAAGACCTGTAACAATAAAACTACCAGAAGAAAACATAGGGGAAACACTCCAGGACATTGGTCTGCGAAAAGATTTTCTGAATAAGATGTCAAAAGCACAGGCAACAAAAGCAAAAATAAACAAATGGGATTATATCAAACTAAAAAGCTTCTGCACAGAAAAGGAAACAACGGAGTGAAGAGACAGCCTACAGAAGAGGAGAAAATATCTGCAAGCTATTCATCCAACAGGGGATTAATATCCAGACCATATAAGGAACTCAAACATCTCAAAAAAAATGATTAAAAAATGGATAAAAGACATGAACAGACTCTTCTCAAAAGGAGACAGACAAATGGCCAACAAACATATGAAAAAATGCTCAACATCACTAATTATCAGGGAAATATAAATTAAAACCACAATGAGATACTATTTTACCCCTATCAGAATGGCCTTTATTAGTAAGTCAAAAAACGGTAAGTACTGGTACAGTTGTATTGAAAAGGGAATGCTTATACACTGTTGGTGGAAATGTAAATTTGTAAAATCTCTATGGAAAACAGTATGGAGATTCCTCGAAGAACTGAAAGTAGAGCTACCATTCAATGCAGCAATCCCACTACTGGGTATTTACCCAAAGGAAAAGAAGTCATTTTATTAAAAAGACACCTGCACCCAAATGTTTATTGCAGCACAATTCATAATTGCAGAGATACGGAGCCAACCTAAGTGTCCATCAACTGATGAGTGAATAAAGACAATGTTTGTGTGTGTGTACCCACTTTATATATACATATATATATACACACACACACACACACACATATATATACACATACATATACATATATCCTCTTTACATACACACACACACACACACACACACACACACACACACACACCATAGAGTATTACTCAGCCAGAAAAAGGAATGAAATAACATCATTTGCAACAACTTGGATGGAACTAGAGACCATTATCCTAAGTGAAGTATCTCAGGAATGGAAAAACAGATACCACATGTTGTCACTTATAAGTGGGAGCTAAACAAAGGATATATATGGACATAAAGAGCTGTAATGTACATTGGAAATTAAGAAAGGATGCCGGTGGGAGGGACATGAGGGATAAAAACCTACTTATCGAGTATAATGTGCACTATTCTGGTGATGGGTACACTGAAAACCCTGATTTCAGCATAATACAATTCATCCACATAACAAAAATCACCTGTACCCCCTAAATTTTTTGAAATTAAAAAAATATCTTTTAAAGAACTTTTAAATTATTTTTTCCATATATTTTTGAGATTTTGATCTTTTAGGATTCCACTATTTGGGATTATGGCATTCAGGATTGTGTATTTCAATATCATGTTTGATCTGGACCCAGTCACCCCAGTGTACAGCTGGAAGGACAGTAGACACATGAGTGAAGCCATCCTAGACCAGCTAGCCCACATCCAGCTCACAGCTGACCTCAGACACATGTGCAAAGCCAGCCAAGATCAGCCAGGTCTGGCTCAGATAGACAGAATTGCCAGGCTGACCCATAGACTCATGAGCAATAATGAATAGTTTTTGTTTTAAGGCACTACATTTTGGGACAATTTGTTATTCAGTAAAAGCTAACTGATACGTTTAGGAAGCATTCTAACTCCCAAATTTTGGTTCAATATATAAACTGTTGTCTGTTTAAAAATAAATTAGATCCCTTTTTGCAGATTATAACCTTTTTCAAAACAAAATTTTATCAGGGCTCTCAAAAAAAAACCTTTAAATTATTTCAGCAAATTCTAAATTCAATTGAACTTAAAATCAGTATTTTTTGGATTTCTATACACATACTTATTTCAGTACAAGATAGGCATGTGCAGCTGAAGAATACATCGGAATGTTCTAAGTCTTCTTTTATTGGGTTGTCAACATTAACTCATTGTTTGGCAGGAACACCAGGTCTCAATGACCAATCAATCCAACCTCAAAGAATAAATTTGTCAAAAAATGTTTAAAGTAGTAAGAAAATCCCATACAGAAGTACTTAGACTTTACTAGCTATTGGAATGATCCAGAGAAGTTTTTAAAAAGCCCAACACTCAGGCACACTCCAGACCAATTAAGTCAGAATCCCTCAGATGAGGCTCCAAGTATCAGTATTTTTTTACTGTTCCTTGGGTGATTTTAATGTACATCCAAGGTGAAGAAGCAGAGCCATCAAATGTGCCTGTTTGTAAGTGTACCCGCAGATGGAAGTCATTTTGCAGTCTGAGTAATTGAGAGGAGCAAGAATACAGTACGTGATCCACTCACTAATACATGTTCTTCAACAACCCGTTCCAACAGCATCACAGGACAATTTCATCTCCAATTTCTACTCATAACAATTTCACATCCTAGTGAGGGCAATATAAAATGAGTGCTCTGATGATCAAACTTCACAATTATTCAATAATGCTTAATTAGATTTTTTTTTCTCTTCCAGAGTCTCTTCTAAACTCTGGACACTTACCAAAACATCCCAGAAGGTTTCCAGCCATTTAATTACAGGATTAAATAATGTAATCGTTTTCTCAATAACCCACTTTGTTCTGAGGATTCTCTATGCTGTCTCTTCACACCTGGCAGAAAACATTTTTAATTCTCTTTATGAAGGTTATCCTTGGCTTACTATTCTGAGTTCCTTGGACCCATTATCCCAACAATTTTATGGGTCTACCAAAGAACTCCTAACTATGTCCATGAAAAATCATTGCATCTACATTGTGACTTGCCCATAAGGGTCTTTTGTTGCTCAGGGATTTTGTCTGCATTTTACAACCTGGCTCCTGCAAATCTCCTGCAGCTTTTTTAACCGAAGATCTCTAAAATGAGTCAAACTATTTTTCTCTCTAGATTTTTAAAACCGTCCAAGGAACCACTGAATAGTTAATTGGCTAAGTCACATCACACCTACAGTGTAAGACATGATGTATAGCCCAATATTTTCTGAAAAAGAAAATAACGCCAGTGTTAGAAGGAGTTAGATAGAAGAAATTCAAAGACTTCACAAACTCCTCGCCCTGGATGAGACTGATTCAACCAATTATGTCCAAGTTTAAAGTGTGGCCATCAGCGTCCACTTCCGTGATTGCCCCATCCAGCCCAGAGTTGAGCCTTGAATTGAATTAAGTTGGAGTTATTTTGTAGCAGAACATAGACAAGAAAATCTAAAACAGAAAACCTAGGAACATCCCCAATATCTCAAAGAATATTCTAAGGTCAATCATAAATATGTTGACCTCCAACCATAAGAGGAGAAAATGACTTGTCATTCCACAAAGGCTAATGGAATGACATGTTGAAATATGTGCCCAACTATATTGGATCTAAAGGGACGGTGAGGGGCAGAGGGAAGGCCGTCAGTGGCAGCTGGGGTCAAAGGAAATTTGGAAACTCCATGTCACCTGGAGGGTGGAGAAGAGAAAAGCCCAAGTCAATGACGACCCGTCAGGCAAGCCTGCTCTGCAGGGAGAGACAAGGAAACCAGGAGGACCCTAGACACAGCCTGGAGAAGTGTCAAGCACAGGAGAGAGCAGGAGGTGGGGAGAAAAATCAGATGCAGAGGAGACCAGTGGCTTTCCAGAATTGCAGATGGCTTTTTATGTCTGATATGGGAACAAGGCTGACAATTACAAACAGATTTCAGAAAACCATGAGCCTCTTTATAGGGAGTGGGTTCGAACAGAGTTCAAAGAGGAAAATCCTGATTGCTTTCTCTGAGCAGGGGATCCTCAGGGGGAAGGGGTGGCTGCAGAAGCCATCTAGACACGTCTGACACGTGCCCCTGGCCCTCTCCCAGCAGACACGACCCCGTGCCATCCCAGATGTTTCAAGTTTCTAAAATGAAAATTTCCCAAAGAAGAACTTCTACTTCTTCCTTTAATAAACTATTTGTTTCTCAGCGGTAAGTGCCCCAAAATTACCTTTGATTTCACTCATTTATTTGACACTGCAATTTGAGTCCTTGTGAGCTCTATTTTTTCCCCTTAGCTATACATAGCAACACATTTACCAACTTCTATTCAATCATAGTCTCCATACTTACAAACAGGGTTGCATGAAGTTTCTTAATGGGATATGCCAGGACGGAGTACCTCCAGCCCCACTGTAGCATGATCTGCCTGAGAAAGGCAGGGTGGAAAGTTTTAGAGCTGTTTTTCTTCCTGGGTACAGAGGAGAGGAATGCTGTCCTTCTTGCCCACCTGCTTAAAGGACATTATATGATTCTACTTGCCCCTATCCCAGCCACAACTGATTGGATCCGGAGTTGACAAGGGCTACCGTGTATTGTTGTCCAGGTTGTGTCCAGCGCTAGGAGAGGAGTGGGTGAGTGCAAGAGAAGCCTAAGTTATGTGTCCTGGCTCAGGGCTGCATCTACCTGGAGGAAGGGCACCCATTTCAAATAACACAAATGCGTCCTGTGGGTTAGTAACCACATGAGTAAATATCTCACCCAAATTAGGTCAGTTAAATTCTCTCTCTCCTAGGCACGTGAGATTCCAGGGCTATAAAACTGCAAAGTCTGGCTAAGCTGGGGCAGAGAAAGAGACGGACAGAGCAGACACACAGAGAGGAAACATAGAAAACTATGCGGAGCCCCAAAGAATGGAGAGGCAGCTGCTGGGATGATCCTCCAGCTGTGATTCTGGCACCCAAGAGTCCTGACAAGGGTTTCATGAGACACACTCAGCTGTCTCCCCCAGATTCCTCTCTTGGCTTGAACTGGTTTGAGTGCATTTCTGGTGGTTGCAACAAATGATGCTTGGCTGAGCCAAAGGCCTTATGAAAAGCTACTCCCAGGGGCCTTTGAGATGGATCATCAGAGTCCTGTGCCAGATCAGCACAACTCTACTGATGGGGCCCGTGACATAAGGAAGGCTCACCCGTGTATTCAGCCTTCTCCTTGGGCAGCCTTTATACTGGTTAACCATTTGATAAGATGGCTCTTAACCAGTTGTTTGGCTATTAGAAAACATTTGTGCAAAACTATCTGATTGGGTTAGTCATTCCCCAATGAACTTTTCAAAAGCATTGAATGTGTCAAAACAAAATATTGTTGTTTGCAAGGTATCAAATATCTGTATAACTTTTTTTGTTTTTTTTATGTGTGTATTCTTTGCTACACAAGTAATTCACGTCTTCTGTGCATCGATTTAAAAATAGACACATTGCAAATTCCTCCATAATCCCACCACCTAGAGAAAATCACTGCTAATATGCTACAGTTTCTTATTCCAAGGTTTTTTCCACATGTCTAAAGTATCTGGATTTTAACCAGCTTTCTCTTACAAGAACTGCCTTCTTGGAGAGCCTGTCTGTCTTAATGTGCCATTTTCATTAATAATAGTTCTTAAAGTGAGGCAGAAATCACTTAGGGGAAAAAATCATAACTGGGGTAACCCATTTGAGCGACCATCAGGTGCAATGAAGGTACAGCATTGGCCCTGGAAACAACAGATGCAAAGATGACAGACTCTATCACTTCATTCTGGGAGTTGCCAGGCTTTTGTCTAAACCAGTCCACCTGCCAAACGATCCCCCTTCGGGTGTTAAAGCACTGCCTGCAAAGAAAAAATGTGGAAAATAATAGTTGTCCCTCTTAAGAACATTTTCTGCTGTAAGAAAAATAGCAGTAATCACTACCCCAACACGTGAAATAGAAGTCAGCCTGGAAAACTCGAGCCCACCAGATGGACCTGAGAAAGGTCGCAGTGTTAACTGGCTTGCAAAGATGCTCAGAAGTGAGTGGGGGGATGCTGACTTCAGAACTCTCTGCGATGCCATATCCAGCAACACAGATTGAACCAGTTGGCCTTAAAGAACAGCAAAGTTGCAGACTGAACTCCAGCTTTGCAGGATATGATGCAAAGAGCATTCTGTAGGAATGGACACGCCATGGGGGAAAAAATGAATATCAAGGAGGGTTTTTGCCATTTCAAAAAAATTGGGGAGCAGGATGTGGAATGATACTAGAAGGAGCATGGCACCACTGGGCATCCAGATGTGGACAATGTCAGCGGTGGACTCACTTCACTTCCTGCCTTTCAAGGGTTTATAACATGGTTATTTATAATATTGCTCCCCCGCTATCTCTTACCTACATTTCCCTCTGTTTCACTCCACTCTCAGCTCCACTTGGAGTTTCTCGGTTGGGGGGCTGGGTCTCAGCAAATAAAGATGCGTGTCCGTGTGGGCCTCCCTCAGCCCCCACATCTGCTTTTGCAGTGCATAAGCTCAGTGGCCCTCCTGGCCCTATCCACACCCTACTCCTCATTAGTCCTTCTAAAGGGCCCTTGTGGGGCAGGGGCAGCGTGGTGTAGTAATGAGAGCCCAGGTGTCAGACGACAGAAGCAGGTGTGCAGTTCCGGCTAGTACAACCTCCCCACCAACTCTCACCCACCGTTCTCCTCCAAGTACACCGTCCAGGGCAACAGCACCAATGTTCCATGCTCGCGGATGCCTTTGTTTAAGGATATCTTTTATCTCTTCCACTGAGGGTGCCTGTGATGAGAGCAGTAAGATTTTGGAGCCACAAGGTTGGCTTCTTTATTTCCAATTCAATCCCAAAGTGATACAGAGGCCAAAAATGTGTCACCAGTCACACAATGCGGACTCCTGAGGCTGCAAGCCACTCCAGCATCTCCCAGCTCTCATCCCTGCAAATGCATTTTTGGACTTAAATATTAGATACCTTCTCTTTAAAAAGAGATGCACGTGTGTAATTCAGGCCATTTTGGGGAGTATGTAGTTTCTCAAAATCTACTTCCAATTTCCTGGACAAGCTGTGCCTGTGGATAACCTGGCATCTCTTTTCTTCTGTATCATCGCCCCACTTCCACTGCACCCCCCTTGCACTTCTCAAAGCCTTATGCTGATCGGCAGAATGTGCTCCTAGAGCTGGTACTCAGAAACAACATGTTGAATTTGTCATCGATTTTAACTTTCTCTTCCCAGCTTCTATGTTTTCAGTAACGCTTTCAACTAGCAGAGGTTTGAAAAATGTCCAAACCGAATTAAATACAGGGAAAAGGCCCCAAACTGAATTTTTTATTAAAAGAAAGAAAAGCATTCACACCATCTTGGCTGATCTATGATATTACAAGTGAGAAAACAAAATGCCACCCTCCTGAGAAGATGTTCTGTTGTTTTGAGGCAGAGTTCATTCAGGTCTGTTTCTTATAAGGCGATGATTTCCATTAGAGTATTTTTAGTTTTCATGTTGTTTTTCAGGGGGGTGTGAAACTTGGCAAAGAATGGATACTCGAAGAAGCC
>CAUYSK010101722.1:0-25668 GCA_963575035.1 Avahi laniger
GGGGCAAATCTACAACTAAAGGACACGGGGAGCACTAAAGGGAGGGAAGGGCACACCTTTAACCTGCATTTGGGTGAGGCAAAGACATAAAGTGTAACTAGAATGTTTGTACCCTCACAATACCTTGGAATAATAAAAAAACAAATAAAAAATATGCAATAAATATAAACTGTGGTATATGATATTCTATTAGATTTTTCTGAATTCAAAGCTGTCCACTTTCTAATCCTTTCCAATCTTGAAGCCAAAGTTACCTTAAAATGTGAAATTGTTATATGTTTCAATGCCTAATAATTATCTTTAGCATAACATCTAAGCTCCTTATCACAGAATACAATCTCCGTCACAATTTGGCAATGTCCTTCTCTTTGGATTCATTTTCAAGCCATCAGGTTCATTTTCAAACATACTAAACTCTTTCAGTTACATGTGTTTTTCCATTTCTAGTGCTTGGCACATGCTGATATTGTTTCCACTTCCTCCTTCTATCCCCCTTATCTGGTCACCTCTAGCCTCCATTTAATTCTTACTGTGAATTTCTTATCTTTTGAAATTCTTCTTGATACTCTAAAGTTGGCCAATTTCCCTTGCAAATCCATTTGCACCAACCTCCTCCCCACTCTTAACATTCATTACACTTAATTTTAATTGGTTTATAAATTATTTGTCTTTACTTCTTAAGTTAAATTTTGTCTGCCTAGATCCCCAGCATCAGTGCCTTAGTTTTCTCATCATTAAAATGAAGATTTAATTATATTCCTAGATTGTTATGAAAATTAAGCGAAATTATAGACTTAGCACAGCACTGATATTAGTGCCTATGATATGTTGTATAAATCATAACAACTTCATCCAATTATTGTAAATTGTAAATTTCATACTTAATACCATTTTAGTCATAATGGTAACATGCATAACCATTTTGGTTATGATTAAATATTTGTATTAAGAAAATATTTATTCATAGAAGTTGAATATGCAGTAAATGGTGTCTTTTTAAATGTGTATCAGGATATTTCATTTTATTCCTATATATAATATGTAGGATAAATGACATGGGCTTTAAGAAAATCCCATCGGGAGCTGTTTTAAAAAGTCTATCTGCCGGCACCCTGCCAAGGAAGAAGCATGATGCATTGAAAACAAGTCAAAATAATGCGTCATTTGACACCGCAATCACAAACTCTTGGATAATGAGTCTAGCCACTTTTCTTGATGATGTGTTGGTCATGAAAGCACTCTGAAATTTTATTCAGAAGAACTTAGAAGTTGACTCTCTCATAATTAGCAGGTGCTGAATGGCAGGATTGAATCTTTGGAAAATCAAGATAAACCTGATGTGTAAATATTGGAATGTGCTACACTTGAAGCATTAGTCTTAAACTAAGCTAGCCAACTTTCGAATCTTCAAGAAATAACTATATATATATATATATATATACACACACACAAAAATAAATTTGATCTATACACAATATACATACATATATATTATGTGTATGTACACATATATGTTATACATATAATATGTATAATATTGAGTTGGTTATCAAAATGGACAGAATGTCTAGCAATATGCTTGTGAACATAGAATAACCAAGAAATTATTTTTATTTTCCTTTTTTCATGAGTTTCTTGAAAAGCACAATGCCTTTTATTCTGCCTGTCTTGGAACTTCATTATTTAAAATGTGACATGTTATGATAAACGGGTTGGTGGTGAATCAATTGGATTTTGTTGTGCTTTTTCACCAAGCTGGTATGAAGTGGCTGATGAAATCTGGCATGACAAATTACAAAAGATGAGTCACCTGGAGTTGACAAAAATCAGTGTTCATTTATTTACTTTAAAAGACAATTTTTTAAAAAATGAACATCATGAAGCATTAGCTGTAAAGTATATTAAGGGAGGGAGGATCAGAAAGGGAAAGTATGGGTACTCAAAGTACAATAGCTAGTAAAAGGATTTGGCTAAACAAAGCTATCACATGCAGCTTAGAACATTTGCTGTTAGTTAAATATATATTCTCTACAAACAACTTGAATTTTTGTGTGGAAAGTACCTCATAAATGAGCAATTGGAATATAGTCACATTTCTGCTACATGTTGAAAATGTAAACACTAAAATGTTAAAAAGGTTTTCCTCTGGATACTGGGATTAGTTGAGAGATAGAGAAGATATATATATTAATATATATATTAATATATATATAATATCTATCTATCTATGAGAGAACTCTTAAAGACATGAGCTTCCTTTTTTGCATTAGGCCATTAGGTCTCAAGTTTTTGGGTAGAAAATTGTTTTAAAGGAAAACCTCTGAGCCTCATGATTTTGCTCTTTATTCCACAAGGGCAGGGTAACCTTCCTGGTAGGCTATTGTGTTACCTCTTATCCTATTGTCTTAGAATCATTTACCTGCCTTTGCTTTCTTTTTAGAAAGATGTTAGATTTTATTTTAATTGACCTTATAATCCACACATAAGATTAGTTATTGACTTTTCTTCAGCTTCATTGAGATGATTGACAAATAAAAATTTTATATATTTAAGATGTACGAGGTACTATTTTAAACTGACAACCCATACAAAGGTGAAGGACACCCTAAAACTAACTTTGAAAAATCCTGGTCAAAAAAAAAAAATTTTTTTTCTTGTAATCCAATTTTGTCCTCAAACTTTTGTTTGTCATAGAAAATGTTAGTACCCTATGCTGCAAAGGATTTATCATGGTTGATGATATATTTGTTTAGAGAATGTTAGTGTTTAGCCTCTACCTCCTTCCAGACAATAATTACCTCAAATTTCTTTCCAACCAACTCTAGAGGGTCATTTAAGCATCTCTGTGACACTGAAAAAAATTTATAATATGTCTCTGATTTTGAAATATTTACAGAATTCAAGTACAGCATTTACCATCATTACAAGACCACTGCACTGGTCCAAGATCCCATAACTTCTTTCCTGAATTATTCCAATAAATTCTTAACTACTCTGCTTCTGCTAAGAAAGAAGCCAAATGCTACAATTAAACTGTAAGTTATATCATTCCACTTTTCTGCTCCAGCCTTGCCATTACTTGTAATCTCAGTCAGACTAAAACCAGAGCTATAAATATGATTTTTGAGGGTCTACATAATTTGGTTCCCTCTGACCCCTCTTCATCATCTCTTACCAACTTTCCTCTCACTCTGCTCCAGCTTTGTTGGCCTCCTCTCTATTCCTCAAACATACCAGGCCTGTGCTGAACTCAGAGCCTTTACGTTTGCTATTTCCTCTGCAGAGGATGCTCCTCCATAAATGTACATAAACCTCATCGCTTCCCTGCCCTTAGATCTATACCAAAAAATCAGATTCTCAGTGAAATCTGCTCTGGTCACCCTATTTAAAATTCTAACCACCTCCCTCCTTTATTTTCTGCTTTGCTGTTATCATTATCTACATCTTTATAACTTAATTGTCTTGTTTATTGTCTGTTTACTTCAAAATAATGCAAGCATTGTGAGTGCAGGGATTGGTTTTCTTACTATTCTCTTCCTAGAAAGTATATTATAACCACTGAATAATCAGTTCTTTAATGCCTAAAAACATGTATGAATAGTCTAACATGTGGCCACTTTCTGAGAAAGTGAAATAGTGTTACCATAAAGAATTTTTGTACATAAAAGTGTTAATTGGAATTGAATTTATTAACATTTTATAACTCCTTATCCTTATATAGATGGTTTTCACTTTGCACAGTTACGATATGCACAGATTTCTGTTACTACAGGTTAGTTAAGAACATCAGCCCCTTAACAATATGGTTCAAATTTCAGGTACTATGGTATATTAACTGTGAGTAATTGCATAAGGTACAAACTTTGCTGCTAGCACCTTATTCCACAAATCAGTATGTAAATAACAGATCTGTATCATGATCAGTGACAATCACATTATTTCTTTCAAAGTCTGTTGGAGATTGGTCACTGCATGTATATTACTCAGTTCATGCACAGATACAAAGTTGTATTGACCTTGTCATCCAATGATAAACTCATGTGACATTTTACAAAAAACAGATAATCAAAAGAGGGAATTGGGCAACAAAGATAAATTTTAGCAAAGAAATGAAAAGCGATAACACTTCAAGTGAAATTTGAATCAACCTAAGTGGAGTTTCAAAAGAAATAGCTGATCATGGGATGTTGGATCTGCTGCTGTTTGAGAGCTTCTAGATATACTGCTAAAGAAACTTAGTGGAGACAAATTTAGGACAGCAATTGTGACAAAAAGGATGAAGTCCCAGAAGAAGTGACATTGGCAAAAAACTTCATGTTAAAGGAACACTTAGAGACATTTCATGTAATTGAAAGGGCACAGGATAAAATGTTGGAGCTAATCCAAATTTAGAAAGAAGTGTGAGAATTTACCAAGACATAGGAAACATGCTTTCTCTCTGTATCATAAATGATGGGACAAGAAGATCAGCACTGTCCAAACTACTTTTGGTAAGTTATTTACAAAGAAATAAAACATTTTAATTTTCAGTGTTTCTAGAGCTTTAAAATACAGTGAATTCAACACATATTAGTTGTATTTTTTCATTTCTTATATTTACAACTGACAGTAAGAGAATTTTTAATGTTTTAACAAAAATTTTTAAAAATGACAGAACAGTTATTAAGATCACTCTGCATGGTTTCAAGTTGCTCTGTGATTATGTAATTGTTGTGGTTCCATACTACCACGTAGAGAGAGGACTGCCTATATTTAAGTACTGCAAGATTTCTAGATTTAGTTTCTGATCTTTTATTAATAACCAATGCTATCTCAGATCAACTACTTTACTTTTCTGAATTTCAGTTGTCTCAGATTCAAATTTACTAAATCACCTCAAAGGGACTGCCCCATTCCAAGTTATTCTATCTAAATACCAGTTTCA
The DNA here is from genome assembly GCA_963575035.1 of Avahi laniger. Classification (NCBI taxonomy): domain Eukaryota; kingdom Metazoa; phylum Chordata; class Mammalia; order Primates; family Indriidae; genus Avahi; species Avahi laniger. Next base: position 4,925 of record CAUYSK010101722.1, read on the forward strand.
CAGATTAATTTTGCAATATCTGTTCTACTGCAGTTCATGTTTGTGATGTGAAAGAGCTTGATATGGGATTTGGAAAAACATTTTTGTAGTTTTTAAAAACTTGTTGTTGTTCAGACCAGTTAATTTCTTTTCTCATAAGACAATCAGGTGTGTTCTCAATTTTATCTTCCAGACACATTGATCCTCCCTTACTTCTCCCCTTAAAAATAAGAAAATTACTATTTCCAAAGGTCTTTGATCTTTTCTTTTAAGTAATGGTATGTTGTAAATGAATGTCTGGATTTGTAAACTGTGAGAGCTAATAGGAGTGTTCTGAGCAAAGGGAGAGGATATATTACAGAACAATGAAGGTGGTGTGACTGCCAAAGCAATTGAGATCCAAATGTAGGCAAAGACAAAATGTAATCGAGGTTGGGAAGGAAAGAAATCAAAGGAATTAGGCTGGCAGGTTAAAAAGAGTTTAATGAGTTGATTAGCAGCTGAGCCTAAATTGGAATTCAAACTCCCAGGGAGTTCAGTAAATGCATTAATATACACAGTGGTAGTAGATGAGAGAGAGTTTCTTTGTGAGTGAGTTATTTCAGGAGATACTGGGAGATGGAAATCTGCTGATGTCTGCTGCCAGCCCAGCTCAAAGGTCAAGGCCTGATTTCTACAGAGAATGAGGCTAACCACAATTAAAGAAGTTATTTTTATTAAAAAGTCTGTAAGATTCAGAACACAGAAATTATGACAGGTGATGCTGATTTTGAAAAAGTGACTCATTCTACACTTTCTTCAGGAGGGCCACAAAAGCTTTGATTAGCAATCAAAAGTTTTCCGTTTTAGAAAACTTTCTGGAGAAAAAAGAAGAACTACTCTTAACTTGTCATATCTTTGCAGAATTAAATAAATCTCACTCCCCAAAGATACTTTAATCCCCTCTGGAACTTAAAATACAGAAAACTATAGTATTATATTTGTTTTGTGAGAATAAGACAATTAGTTGTAATCTGCCAGAAAACTGCCATAGTAGATATGGAAATCCGTTATGTCTAAGGTGTGAAGGCTGTTCTGAGGCACGTGTGTGTGTGTGTGTGTGTGTGTGTGTGTACTACACACACAGAACTGTAGATGAGAGCTAGTGGAGAAGGGGCATTTTCCCAGAGGAGCTCAGCATCAATTAGATCAGGAGCAGCAGCAAGATGCCACTGGCAAGTATCTTGCAGGCATTGAAAAGAAGACTAGGGTGGAAAAACATGAATATATGTTTCCTGGGTATGGATCTGACCCTTCCTGAGTTTCAGAAATAATCAAGGGAAATTTTAAAGGGAATCCCAAGGGGAGCTAATCATTAAAATATTAATATTATAATTTTCCTAATTATAAACTTTACCAAATACATTAGACTTTCTTTTTCCTTTAATAGGAGGATTTGAGTCAACTTTCACAGTGTGTACCATTCACAGATTTTTTTAGGTGAAATTATCAGAAGCAAATAAATGAGACCATAAATAAATAAATGTGTATCACTCATGATCTAGGTCAAGCTCTTGGATTTTTAATCATTCAACTTTTTCAAGTGATTCCCATCACATTACTTAAGTGATATATCAATTATTAACACATTAGAGAATTGTTAGATAATTTTAAACAATTAGAAAAAATTTAAACAATTTTTGTAAACACTTATTCCATAATTTCACGGAACCATTTCTTCTTTTTTCTCCCCATGAACATTAAAACTTCTTTTATCCAGACTACTCTAAATTTAAGAAGCATTATGTTTTTCTCATAGCTTTTCTTCTGTTTTTAGGTAGGGATGCAGATGTGGTTGGGGGAAATAGTAGAGAATATGTATTGGTCTTTGAGTACCTGGCAAACTCCTTAATGCACGAAACAGTTCTTTCTTTCCTGGGTCTACACAAATACATTTTCTAAACTTTTAATTTAAAAATGAAGGTGTTTACATGCCTTCATTTGCCTTGGCCTGCTTCTTCAGCAGGGTATTTTGTTATTGGAATTACTTAGTAACCACAAAAAGACACTAATGAGAAGCTGCCATGGCAATCTTAGGAATTCTACAAAAGTTTTACTTGTAAAATCCATTAGGGCTGCATTATCATATTGAGTTCATCTTGTTTAAAACATTGTCATTATTTCTTTCTTGCCTATGTGGAATGAGAACCCCCAAATTTTGCCATCCAAATAAACACAATAGTTTTTCTTATACTTGACTCATTAATTGGAAACATATTTTAATATTTCAGACGTTTATAAGCTGTAGAAGTTCAGTGTTGTTGGCTCACCATACAATAGATGCTTTGCAGACTGCGAGGCAGTCACACTTTCAAGGGGTTCGGCAGATCATTATGTGCTCCATGGAGACTCTCACCTCACAGAGCTAATGCACAGCAGATGCACAATTGTTAAGGAGCTGCTAGAGATACCACATTTTTTGAAACAAGGATGAGACTTTGTGGGGATTCTAACTGTGTGTGTCATTTGCAGTGTTCCTATCGTGATGATTATTGCCATTTATGCAGTGTAATTTAAGTTGCCTCTAAGATGCTTTGTATATCCTACTCGACTGGTTTACTGTTTCAATTTGGAACTTCCAGAGTTCAGCAAATAACCCTTGTTTGCCACACACGCTCTTTTTTAAGGGGGATAAAGTAGATTTCTTAATTACTCTAAGATCTGGTTTCTTCTATTTCTTTTCTGTCAGCCTTACAATTTGTTCCTTCTTATGGCCTTCAGTCATCTATTAAACTTTTTCACAGTAGGATCCTTATAATTCTTACATTTTTCTTCTACCTTCTATAGCATCTATAACAGTTCAAGGCACGTAATAACGATTCAGTGCAAATGGAATTTCTCTCTTTCTCTCATTCTCTCTTTTCTCTATTTTTAATTTCTTATTGATTAAAACATATTTCTACAAATAATTTAAGTATGAATGTAGTTTTAAAGAATTCCTTGGCTAAAATGATCACATTGCCCACTGATTCTTGACAGTGTATGAAAGACCACAAGAATCACTTAGAGGGAAGAAAGGAGAGATGGAGAGGGAGGAGAATGCAAATGCAGTGATTCTGACACTTTCGTCAACTGCTAAAAGACCTATTATTAATTTATTCCAGTGATTCAAGTGTGGCCCTTGGTTAGCAACAGGTAACTAATCGGATTTTAGTTTGAGTAGTTCTAGCTACTGTCACAAATAAAACAACATTTTTCAGTGACTTAGAATTAATAAAACAAAACAAAAAACTCTCAGGTAATAGACCAAGGCACATGTTTGTGTTTCATTTAGCTTTATTCCAAATGATAACCCAAGGACACAAAATCTTCAAATTTGGATCTCTGCTAAGGCTTTGTATTTCTTTGAATATAGCAGGCATTCATGTGGAAAAAGTAATCGGAAAGGTACTTCCACTTCTTAACCATTTTTCCAATCTCACTTGAATTATGTGTTCTTTTTTAAAAAATTTCAAAATATTAATGAAGGAGGCATAAGTGTTTTTATTACAAAAATAACTTATATAAGTCAGAATTTTTGGTGTTCCTATCACCACAATAGTGCTCACTGTACCCAGTAGGTAAGTTTTTATCACGTATTCACCTTCCCAGCCTCCCCCCGCTCCTTGGTTTCTCATGTCCTTTATGTTGCTTTATGTCTATGTATACCCATCTATTAGCTCCCACTTATTAGTGAGAACATACAGTGTTTTGTTTTCCATTCCTGAGGTACTTCGCTTGGGAGAATGATCTCCAATTCCACCCAAGTTGTTGCAAACGACATTATTCCATTCCTTTTTATGGCTGAGTAGTACTCCATGGTGTATGTGTGTGCACACGTATATACACATTTTCTTTATCCTCTCATGAATTGCTCTTCTTCCTCCTAAGTGAAGAACCCTTAGGTTAATTCCACATCATTGCAATTGTGAATTGTACTGTGATAAACATTCAAGTGCAAATGTCTTTTTGATAAAATGGCTTCATTTCCTTTGGGTAAATACCCAGCTATGGGATTGCTAAATGAATGATAGATCTACATTTATTTCTTTGAGAAATCCCATACTGTTTTCCATAGAGGTTGTACTAATTTTCAGTCCCACCAACAATGTATAAGCGTTCCTTTCTCTCTGCATCCATGCTAGCATCCTGGGAGAGGAGAAAGAGGACCAGACTGCAAGTTCTCCTCCATTATATTTTCTGTAGAGGGCTATTTATAAAGCTCTATCAAGATCTTAGAGGGACTTCAAAATATGGTCCCCAGCTGCTAAGTATTTTTAAATGACATCTCTAGACTATGGAAAGAGAAGTATGCTTTCCTGGTGAGCAGTTAAACAGTCTCTACCTCCTTATTGTGGAGAAACAAAGACCTAAAGGAGGATCTAGAATACAACTACTGAAGACCTAAATATGTATACACTGGTTAATTTTTCTCATCATACAAAAGGATAGGTAACGGGTTCTCCATCAGTAAACATTCTATTGTGCAATAGTCTTAAGATGCTAAATTAATAAACAATGTCAATGTCATTATGCTCACACTTGCCACTTCATAAGTGTGCAATATATGTTAACAGAATTTGAATGTGCATTTGGTACTTCTGAAACAGAGAATTTTTACCTAGGCTTTGTTTGGGAAAGAGATATTTAGAGCCAATAAATATGTAAATGATTCTAAAATTGATAAACGTTTTATTTTCAATCATTTTCAAGAAACAAATGAGATAAAATTTTATTCAATATAAATATTATAGCTTGTGAGATTTATCTAAAGCATAATTATTGCTGGTAATTGGAACACACAATTTCAATTTTTCAGAAAAAATTCATTTCTTGAAAATGTAATGCAATTTGTTATTTATTCTTCATTATATACTTTTTTGCTGAGTGATTGTGAAAATAGAAGTCAAATCTAAAGTGCCCTTAATTTTTTTTACCAAGTTTTATATATATTTTCCTGTTATGTTAGCATGACATATAATTTTATATGCCCATTTTAGCTTATTTTAAGATGAATGAATGCCTTAAGCAACTACATGTGCCATATATTCTTCTATTTCTTTCAATAATTTTTAAACTTTTACACTAAGCAAGACACCACATAATAAGTATTCAATAAATGAAAGTCAGAGGAATATAATATTATCTATAGAGAGTGATTTTTATGAAAATTTTTCATCAATATTTCTCATGGGAGTCTTCAAAGATATGGTCATATTTTTAATAAATTTGCAAGAGTAATAACTTTTAACTGAATTAATTATGACTCATGTCCCTTTCAACTCAGAATTACTCTTTATTATGCTTCCCCACCTGAACACAGGTATACACATAAGTTTGCTTTGATTCTATCCTTTCTCCAACGTTGAAGATATTAAAAAAGTCATATGTCCCTACAAAACAATTACACCATTTCAGGAAATACTAAAATAGTAGTGAATTAAAGCAGAGATAACTTCCAGGGATTAGGATTTTACTTCCAACATTCAAGAGGGGCACCTTTAATTACATGCTTTTAGATAAACTACAAGTTTTATGAGTTGTTAGTATTGACAGATCTTTATGCACTGCGATGTTTGCTTTAATAATGCATATATGCGCCCACTGAGCTTTTAGATGTCTTTTCACATGTATACACAATGAAGGATGTTTCTATATAATGTAGCTTTTAAGTACTGTGAGAGTTAGAACAGAGAAAAAATGATTTAAATTACTGAACTTGAATGAGATTGTTATTTAATGGGAAATGTTTTCTACACTTTTCTTTCACCACTTGGAACCCAGCCAGGATTATTTGAAAGAAGAAACGAGAATGACAAAAGGCTAAGTAGCCAGTTTCTCTTTACCACTTTCAGTAAATATATGGTAGATATCTGTGCACTTCATTCCTGAGCATTAAATGGATTTTATGTTGCACCTTTCTTTGGCTGAGAGTGAAAGGGATATTTGACTTTCTATGAGAGAAACTCATCTTGATAGATACAAACTCATCTGAAGGGATGATTGCTCCAGAGATCCAGATACTCCAGCAATCACTTATTGGCTGGATGCTTGTCCATTTATTGCTGCTTCCTGCTGGTTTGACGACTCCACACTCCATTTTTAGTCTGCTAAAAGGGATTTACAATTTCTTGATTCTCAGAGCCCAATCTGAGAATTTCATATCAGGATGAAGCAAGACGAAAATGTACAGTTGAAGTAATTCACATGTCCACATTACTCTTTTTTCCTCTCATTTATGAAAAATATTTGTATCATATAATATTAAAATGCTTTCATGTTTAATTGTCCTTTCATAGCATCAAGTTGCTTTTAAGAAAGATTATCAGCAATAAAATGTTTTTCTGTATGAAGCAGAAATATTCTTACCATCTTGGATAACAATAAAGAGGAGGTAGTCAGATTTTATGCTTGTAATGACATCTTGCTATTTTTTTAAATTCTAATTTTAATTATGGTAAAATTTCCATACAGTGAAATGCACAGATCTTAAGTGCAAATTCAAGATGTTAAGTATAATAAATGTAATCAAAACCCCATTAAAATATCAAACATTTTTCTCAACCCCAAAAGTTTACTCATTCCCCTTCTAATCATTTCCCATTCCCCTTACAGGTAAAGACTTATTTCTATCACAATAGATTGGTTTTGCCTGTTTATGAATTTTATATAAATGGAGTGCTGTATTCAATATGATGTCCAAATTTTTTGTCAACACATGTTTTTGAGAATTACCCATGTTGTATGTATTAATAATTTGTTTTCTTATGTTGGTGAAAAGAATTCCATTGTACAACTCTACTGCAATTATTTTTAACCATCATCTGTTGATGGACATTTGAATTATTTCCAATCTTCAGCTATTAAGAATAAGGCAGGTATGAATATTTCTGTGCATTTTTTGGTGGAGTTTTGTGTGGCAAGTCCCACAGCACTAAAAAGCATCTGTTATTGATAAAAATCAATAGTAGAATATCCATAGTGGAATTTCATCTAGGAGTAGAATTCCATTTGGTATCATTTATATTTGGTAGAATCTGGTAATTGATTTACATTTAACTTTATGAGAAAAAGACCAACTTTTGCAAAGTAGTTGTGCCGCTTTATACACCCATTAACAAAGTACAAGAGTTTCAGTTGATCTATTTCCCATCCTCACTATTTGGGGTTGGTAGTCTTTTAAATTTTAGCTAATCCATTAGGTGCGAAATGGTATCTTATTGAGATTTTCATTAACATATTAATAACTAATGCTAGTACTAGCACAACCCATTGTCAGCTGTGTCCCTGTTAAACTTTGCCAATGGGTTGTACTAGAGGGAGACAGCAAGGTGGGAGGAACTACATATTTCAATTTTTGGGATTTTTTTCTGAGAGACTTCCTGAAAGCTTGACATTCCTGTAAACAGCACTCCAGGGACCCCACCATGGCAGCTATGCCTTCTTTTTGCTCTTATACCAGCAGTGCTCCCTTCTCAGGGGTCTGGGCCCCCACTAGGGGAACAGTTCTTTAGCAGTAATGTCCCCTCTCCTAAACCCTGGGTCCCAGTGCTGTGGGCTCTCTTCTGATATGGGGAGAGACCAGCATCAGCTCAGTAGCATGTCCTCCAAACTGAGTTGCAATTCCTCTCTACGTTTCTAAATTTTTCCCTTTGGGAGAGAGATATTGGTCAACATTTAAAAAAAAAATCTTTGTCAGATATTCACATCATGTTTATGCAGTCCTTATAAAATGAATTTGGAAGTGTCTTCTTCTAAATTTTCTGGAAATGTTTGCATAATATTAGAATGATATTTTCTTTAAATGTTTTGGAAAATGAACAATTAAAATAATTTGACCTGCAATTCAGTTAATTGAATATAATATTTGGAATTTTAATACACAGAAATAACTATATCATGAGAAGAAAATCTGTATTTGGAGATAGAAATAGTGAAATTAGAGGTACAAATTGAGATTAACAAACCAAATGACTAAATATTTAAATGTGATAAATCAAAGTGATAAAGTGTACAATAAAACAAGGTGCTATCCTCATAAATTGATGTCTTCATAATGACCTGGAAATAAGGCTTAGAATTAAGAATTCTTGGAGTTCCTCCAATTTTCACCATAGAAATGATGATGTGGAAATAGCCTTCAGGCCCTAGTCCAAGTCCCCACCCTTTTCTTTGTACTCCCAGCTTTGTTGCATTGTGAGGGGCTCAAGTCCATGTTCTAGCCACTCCCTCCTATGTGGCCACCCCTCAAAACTAGAAGTGCCCTCATATGTGGTGCCTGTCTTCAATATGATCCCGGGGAAGAGGCAAGCTTAGGCCCTGAAAAAGGACTTTTAAATCGTAATTATACCTGATCTATTTTTTTTTTCATCTAAAACTTTTTCTTCTTTCTGAGATGATCTGGCAGCTTATGTCTGTGGTCAGCCGTCTTCTCCAGAGTGTATACATTGTGTTTTGACACAGGCCTGCCATGCGAAGAAATCAAACCGGGATAATTGACATATCCATCACCTCTAGCATTTATCATTTGAGCTGTATCTCAAAACAAATTAAGGGAAAGAATAAAAGCTTAGGTAAAGAAGAGCAATCAGAAGCCAAAAAATGCAGAAGCAGGTAAATCAAGAAGGAAATTAATGATTTGAACAACTACAAAGGCATTAATCCATTTCAGAATTCCAAGTTAAGATTTTAGGGCTCCATACCACATAAGAGAATGGAGGACACACTGCAAGTATGCAGTGAAATATTATATTTGCATAGCAAAATTTTCCTGTCCATTAGCTAATTATAATAATTTGTTCAGAGTTTTTGAATTATTTCATTCTGTCAGCATTCCTTTGTAACTTCCTTTTTCGTGTCTGAAACTTAATTGGTAGTTGAAGTTTGATAGTCTTATCAACTCAGCAGCTGACAATACGCTTGAGGAGTAAAGCAAAAGTGCATATTAGGGAATATACACACACATATACACACACACAAGCATAGGACACTTGAATGAAGAAGACAAATACATGATATATGCTTACTATATGTAAATCCTAAACAGGAGAGGTTTTTTTTTGCTTATTCTTCCTTACGTTCCTTTGTTTTATATGATTATTACATATATCCATCATTTTACATATACACTTTCTAAATAAGTGTAGATGGATTAACCACTTAAAAGTTTACCTTCTGATAAACTAATTCTAAGTTAAGGGATTACACACTTTTTTATGAAAAGAGTCCTAGAAAATCATTTTATAGATATAGCTGCCTCTAGAATTTTACTAGTTCAGTATCAGGAGTTTGGAAACATTTTGATCACATCTTAGTTTGTTGCTCTAAGAATAAGGTATATAATTGTATTGTCTATGCTTTCTTCTACAAATTATCTGAAACACTAGGATATGTTTAAGTTAGTTTACATAGATTTAAGATAGAGGCAAAATTCTTGATAGTAATCATTATTTGAAATAGTAGCATTTAACTTATATGAATAATGTTATCTTAATGTGTTAACATTTCCAACTAACCAAGAAGAATACTGTTTCATCCAATTATATGTCATTTAAAATTATTTTTATCCATATACAATTATACATCACTTAACAATGGGGGTACATTCTGAGAAATGCATCATTAGGCTATTTCATTGTTGTGCACACATCAGGGAGTGTATTTACGTAAATTTAGATGGCATCACCTTCTATATACCTAGGCTATGTGGTATAACCTATTATTCCTAGGCTACAAACCTGTACAGTATGTGAATATACTGAATACTGTAAGCAATTATAACACAATGTTAGATATTTGTGTATTTAAACATACCTAAGCATAGAAAAGGTACACTATAAATATGGGATAAAAGGTAAAACATGTTACACCTATAGAATAGTTACCATGAATGGAACTTGCCAGACTGAAGGTTGCTCTGAGTGAGTCAGAGAGTGAGTGGTAGGTGAATGTAAGGTCTATGATGCTATACTTAGGCTACACTAAATTTATAATTTTTTTCTGTCTTCAATAATAAATTAACCTTAGCTTACTATAACATTTTTACTCTATGCACTATTAATTTTTTTAAACTTTTGACTCATTTGTAATAACAGCTTAAAATACAAACATGTACAATTGTGCAAAAATATTGTCTTTCTTTATATCTTTATTCCATAAGCTTTTATCTATTTTTAACTTTTTTATTTTTACATTTTAAACTTTTTTGTTGAAAACTAAGACCTAACTACACACATTATACTAGGCTCACCCAGATCAGGATCATCAAAATCGCTGTCTTCCACCTCCACATCTTGTCTCACTGGAAGGTCTTCAGGGAAAATAATATGTATGGAGTTGTCGTCTCCTATGATATCAATGCCTTCTTCTGCGATAACTCCTGAAGGACCTGCCTGAAACTATTTTATCATTAACTTTTTTTTTTTTTTGGTAAACAGGAGTACACTCTGAAATAATGATAAAAAGTATAATATAGTGAATACATAAACCAGTTACATAGTTGTTTATTATCGAGTATTGTGTATTGTATATAATTGTATGTACTACACATTTATACAACTAGCAGTAGGTTTGTTTCCACCAGCATCACCACAATCACATGAGTAATGGTCATGCTACAACATTACTGTGGCTACTATGTCCCTAGGCGATGGGAATTTTTCAGCTCCATTATAATCTTATGGGACCACTGTCATACGTGCATTTCATCATTGACTCAAATGTTGTTATGCGGAGCATGACTGTTTTCAGAAAATACTTTTGTTTCTTTCTATTTATAAAGTATTTTTAAAGGTCAAATATAAGTGTGCTAAAATATATTATTACTTTTACTCACATAATTTTCTCTTTTGGTTAGAAGAGTCAGTTCAGATTTATTGAATTCATTTTAGTCTCTCTGATTAGGTCTTAACTGAAACAATTTGAGTTGCTCTAGGCTACAGCATTTAGAATAGAAATAATGCCTCTGCTTGCATGACTAGAAAAATATCGTGTGTAATACTTGTTTTTTGTACTCATGGGAAAAAACTTGTGAGAAATTTTCATTGCTGAGTGGTCAGTTATGCATTAAGTTATGCATTTGTAGACAGTAAGATAAAACTGACATTGGCCTACTCATTAATATTTCCTGTTTCCTTTTAAGTGCTAAAAGATGTACCGTGTACATTCTACATTTTCCTCTAATGTTTTCTTGTTTACCGTCAGAAAGAATTACTTGGCCAAACTTATAAACTTAGTCCTGTCTCAGATGGCAGAACCAACCCAGATCCTGGGTATGAGAAATTTAAGAAATTGTAGTGCAACTTCTGGGTATCAGTATCTAATGGGTCCCACTGATGATCTGCCCTGGCCTTGTGTCACACTTGTGATAACTGGCCTCTTCTCATTGTGTATTATGTCTGGAATACTTTCTTGGTAACTATTGTGGACATCTGTTGCTTCTTCCTACTAAGTGTCATTGTTCCTTCTTCTGGTAGAAGGATACCTATTTGCCTTTAGGGTAACACTCTTCCCTGTTGGATTTGGTCTTGGTCTACTGTATTGATTCCTTATATCCAATCCCTCAGCAAAAACCAACATTAGAGAATGTAAACTCTCCAAGTTCACAATTTTAGATGGCCCAAAAGACCTATATAATAATCTGCAAAATTTCTATCAAGTGAAAACTGATTACAAGTGACAACATATGATCTTGCAACTCAAAAAAGGAAAAAGGCATACAGTCATCAATTCATTAATTTAACAAATATCTATTAAGTATCTATTATATACTAGGCACTCTTACAGATGATGGGGATACAATGGTGATCACTCAATGAAATAGTCTATACTACCATTTTGCTTGATAAACATTTACCCCCTTGAAATAAAATAGTCTACCAATTTCTATTATAACAGTCTTCAGAAGAGATTTTACATTATATTAACATTTTACCTATAAATTAAATATTTTCTCTATAATTTATTATTGTTTCTCTGTTTTCCCAAATCTATTAGAAATAAGTAAACTAACTGTATCTGCCTTCAAACTCTATCCTTTATATATGTATGATAAAGGAGTTGCTTATGAGCCCTATTCCTTTTTTGTTCTCAGAATAAATAAAAAATATGCGCTATTCCTAAAAATAGATGCTCAATCTGGTGGAGGATAAGTAAGCTAAAATAAGTACATTTTTAAAATATTTGGAATACCTCAATTTGTTTAGTAAATATGCATATATATTTATGATGACATATACTACTTAGAAATTACACAATACCTTAAATATTAACTAGATATTATTTTAATTTTATAGTACATATTCATTACTACATAGAAATCTTATATAAATACAAGATTCCACACATAATATTAAGTATAGTACTATAGTACCTAAAATATAACATCAAAAGTATTGCCTTAGTTACTATTCCTTTAATTTACTATAGTGCTTGTTTGGCTTTGCCAAAATTTACATTTTAACATAAGATGAATATCAGTAAATTCAATTTGCTCTCTCAAGTCCACTATTATCAAAAATGGAAACCTATTTTTTCTCCTAGTTGAGTGTTCACATTTCTAACTAAATTTACTCCTGGGTCAGTACATGCTTTCCAATGTAAGCAATTCCAAATCTCTATAATGAAGGTGTGGAATTTTATAGGAACTTAGGTAGATTGAATAGGAGACATGAACAACCAGATACGTGTCATCATGGTCAATCTGCCATTAAAAATTATACATTTTCAAGAGTTTGAAAATTGTATATATTGATCCAAAGATTCTTTCATTTCAGAGAAAATATATATTTTTAAATAACTACTTTAAAACTATTTCTTTAGAAATAGATTTTTCAAGTGTATGTGCTTTTAAAGGTCAAAAACTTAAACTTACTTTTTAGAATTGTGATCAGTTGAAAGATGAACTCAGTGGATTTAATAGTAAATAAAGAGGTAATTAATTCCAATGTTTTCCAAAGAGGCTAGGTTAACGTCTAATTGAGATGATGTATTTTCATGTTTCCGCTCTTCAATTTTACAACAGTATATTGACTTAGAATTTCCCCTAAACATCGGTCAAATCCATTTTGTCCCACTTTGCCAATGAAGAAATATTCCTAATTCTGAAATTTTCAGTATTTTTAACATATAAGCTTATAGAGAATCTAAATACAATTTTTTTAAAGCAAGTCCAACAATCGTTGATCATTTCTTATCATTTACCCATTTTCATAGGTATCATTAGCCTCTGTAGTTTCAGGTAAAAAATTTAAACTCTTGCTACATGTGATTGTGTCTTTGAAAGTTCACTGAACATAAATGAAAATCAAAACCAACCAAAACTAAAACCAAGATTATAGTGTTAGCTCCACCATTTGGCTTGCTATGTTACCTGCAATAACTCATCTCAATTGACTGTCAATATATGTCTTGTGTAGAATGTCATATAAGTAGGGCTACGTTGATTTTTTTTAATCTTTGGGAACATATCACAGGATCATTTTCTTATATTTTCTATTTGAGATGGGTTGGGATAAGTTTTGTTTCTTTGCACGCTTTATTTTTAATTTAGATAACCATAGAGCTAGTAAATGGTAATATTTGACAAACTTTTCAGTGCCATTTTTTTCATTATTCTCAAATAAGTCTTGATTATATTTTCCAGTTTCAAAGCTCCTATGGAAGTTACATTATTCTTTTTCAAAAATTTTATATGGTTTATTTGGATGGATTTTTGAAACTCACTTACGTTTTTATGTTTCTCAATTTAGCCTTCATAATATTTTCTACTTCGAACTCTAGTCCATTTTGTCACAGATTCAAAATATCATATATCTCACCGAATGCAGAATAATGTCTGTTTGCAAATCTAACAAATTAATCACAAATTAATCCTGGCTTTCAGGAACTATACTATGAAAATCAATGATATCATGAAAAGTTAAAAATTTGTAAAGCATGTCAGTACCACAGAAGTGTAACTGGGAGTATTGTGCTCCTCTTATTTTTTGTGAGTATATATAGAAACTTGTAAAAGCTGGCCCGAAACAGAATAATTGAAAGATCAGAATATTCAGAGCACAGGACATCTATCCCCATCCACAGTTGTAGGGACTCAGTGGAAGCACATAGTGCTTTTGACAGTTTGGACAGTGTGGACTTGCTCCAACTGGTACTAGAAAGGCATCCCAAAGACAGCAGATGCAGGGTGTACAAGGGTCCAAGTGCCCATCATCTGTCAGACATCCTCTCTCATCTCCAACGTAGGTTCATTTCACTTATCTCTGGGACTCAGACACCACATCACCCATGACATCTGAGGGAAACCGCAACAGATGGAGAAAAAATAAGTTTTGATAGTTGAGCTTTCAAATCATGCTTATATTCCTTTGAAAAAGCTGTCATTTTTTAGAATGTCCATTCAGTATGTCCCAGATGTGTTGGCTGATATTCAAAAGGGAGTTACCATTCAATTATTGATAAACAGTATGGGTAAATGGTATTTCATTTATTATTCTTCAAATTAAGTTGCTTTGCATTACTAGTCTGTTTTGGTAATCAACCTCTTTGACTACATGGGCAATTTCATCTAAAGCATACTTCTTTTAGGCAAAGAGTATTTATCTTTTCACTACATTATGGATAATGACTCATAACTGTATAGTCATAGAATTGTGTTGTCAACTTGGACCTGGTTTTATTTATGTTTTTTTTTTAATTTCACCTAAACTATTGGTTCAGGGAAGGTTCTTTGCATCTTGTTTCATAGTGTGATGGGTATGAATATAACTGAGGGTCTTCAGTCTAAGAGCAGAATGTATAGAACCACAGAAATCTTAAGAAAATCATTTTGACTCTTCTTTCCCCAACACTTTGTGTCACCCTGAATTGCACAGTACTGTCTGTAAAATAGTTCAAAACAGAGACAATTTCTCTTAAGATATTTTTTTCTTTTATAAAGAACATTTCTTGTACATTTTTCTCTTTCTATACCTTCCATTATGACATGTTTTAAGCTTTCTTTCTTGTTTGCTCATCTGTTTGTGAGATATAGATGGATATTTTGAAAAGGATTTGTGGTGGCTTTCCTAGAGTATGATATACTAGCAGGGAGTATTTTCTCATACTAGTCAAAGTCTTTAGATTAGCTATCCATTGGAACTGATTATGTTACATTAAATATGCAATATCTTAATTCTCTGTCTTGCATCTGATCTTTTTGTAATCCACCCAATTCCAATTTATTGTGAAGCTTGGAGTTAGGTCCATGTAGATCTGAAAACTTATTCTATAGTTCCTACATGCCTGTTACTTTAATAAATCCAAGTGGTATTATTGTGTCTCAGTGAACTGCATGCATCAACTTATTCAACCAACCACTCCAAGCACCATGTGGTGCACAGATAAGTATAAAACAAGTTTCCTTCCCTTCGGCATTCTTAAAATATAAAGTGACAAGACATGAATAAAAGGAGTCAATGAAAGAAGTGACAGAGGACAAAACATGATAAATTGATCAAAAAGAGATGGAAATAAATGCTGGGAGTTGCAAAGAACAGACGCCCATGGAGAGAAGTTGGAAGTGGGAGTAGAGATGGGATGCCAAGAGAGAGGATTGATACAAATGAATGTTAAAGGACAGGTAGTTTTTTATTGGCTATTTGGGGAGCTAGGTCAAGAGAAGGTTGATCCTTAGGGGAGCAGAGTTGCAAGGCCACACAAAAAAGCATAGAAGCAAGAAAGAAAATGGAGTTTGTGAAAAAAGTGTGGATAGACCATTTTGCCTAATGACAATGGTTTGTGTATATAATAGGAAGTAAAGTTTAGATTATACACCAGGTTAAATAGCCTGGGTCTAGTAGGTAGGTTGTATGAAATCCATATGTTAAATTCTTATTTCAGAAAACCAGTAGGTACTATGAAAGTGAATCCTAATAATCAAATTGTAAATTGAAAGAAAAGGAAATATGTCATTTTAGTGTTCCAGATGGTATACAGGGGCCTGGAATAGAGTAGTGTTATCTGTAAGAACAAAAGAAAGAAGTGGCTAAAAGAGAAGTTACACAAAAGCTAATGATTGGATAATTAAGGTATGCCTAAAATTGGTTTTGTCAGGGAAATTATGAATTCAGTTTTAGAAATGCCAAATTTGAGGTGAAAATGAAACTTCTCAGTTGCTATTTAATTATTTCAGATAGAGACTCATAATTTAGGGAGATCAAAAACAAGGAACAAAGATTTTGAAATTGACCTTTGAGGTTTCTATGAAATTTTTGCAACAAAGATCAGTTAACAATTACCAATTAATTGTATAATGTTAAATCATTTCATGGATGTTTGCATTGAAGAAATCCAGTTTTCCTGGCTAGATTCTAAAACCTCGCCCCCCTTCCAGCTGCCTAGGAAGTATAGACTCCAGATCACAAATTTATAACCATAACTATAAAATCAGCTACAAGTATGTATCCTATTGGCATTGGAATAACATCAGGATTTTTGTGAATTTCCCACATTCCCATATGACAGGGACAGGTTTTCTTTTTCAGAGCACTTATCCGAATATCACTTAAAATTTATGTAATTTATGTGTTCTTCCATTGATTCTTATGAAGAAATTTTCATAAGTATCTCATTGTTTACTCATGATACATGACCAAAATAAGTATTACAACCTCTCATTTCATCTCTTGCTAAATACCCTATTTTCATATACTTAGTCTTTAGAGAAGTAGGTATACTGTTTTCTTATAGTAAAAACACTTTTGAAATAGTAAATAACTAGTAAATACATAATGGCTATATCTCATTTAAGTTTAGAATTTGTGAAATCTAAAGTGCTAAAGGAAGCTTGTTATTTGACATTCTATTGTCTTGTAAGTTATAACATTTATTAATATTATTAATATTGAATATTAATAATACCAGATATATTCAAGAACTATATAAAAGATTTCTTTTGCTCAAGGAGCCTAAATCAAATTCAAACTATTTTATATGCTATTGTGGACCAGGGAGGTACTTATTTGATTATTGTATTTAAAATTAATAACCCCATTTCTGGTCTTTAGAATCCTAGGTTTACTGGACCCTTGCCAGACTGTTAGAGTAGTGGATTAAATATGCATGCAAATTCTTTATCACTTCTACCATAGAGACATAGTCTATTTTTTCTCTCCTTGAAACCAGGATGGTTTTGTGATCTGATCTGACCAATGGAATGGGGCACAGTGACCTTGCATAACTGCTGAGTTTACACATTAAGAGATCTGGAACTTTCGGCTTTACCACTTTACATGTTCTTTCTTAGAAGCCGGTCACCTTGTAAGATATCCGACTACTTTAAGAACACCATACTGTGAAAAGACCAGTCATCTCCATAACCCCTACTTAAATCATTTGCATGTTAATTTAAAAATGAGGAGAATATCTTCTCTACCTACTTGATATGCTGAAAAATCACCAAACTAGTAAACATGAGTATATTTTAGGTAAGTTATACATTTATTTTTGAGCAGATATTTTTAGTATATACATAATTTTTAGGAGTATATATTTAAAAATAAAACTTACTCTGCAAACGTACCATGGTTCTTTAACATTTAGAAAATTGCACTCAATTTACTTTTACCAAACATTTTCACATTGGTAATGGAAACTGAGTGAATTAGTAATAAATGAAAATGCCACAGAGGAAAAAATGTCGAGTGTATCATCAAACAGTAGTGACTATATTGTTTATGTTGTGTTTTGTGTATGTGTGTATATCTCATGTATCATGTATATCTCATGTATCATGTAAAAATCTATATAAATTTTTTACAATAAAATCTTTATGAATTTAAAATCGAACCAATATTCTTTATGATTCTCTGTTGACACTTTACCTTCCATTCGTACATTTATTTTTTGCTTCCCTGTATAGTGCAAACACTTAGAGCAGTACAACTTTATTCTAGTCCATTCTAGCAGTGTACTTATCACTTCAGTTTTATACATGTATATTATTTTTTCTCAGGAATCTTATTATTCTGGGTATCTATTTTGTAGGTAACCAGCTTACAGAGTAATTTTTAAATTTTTTAAGTTGAAAACAGGCAAGTGCTATAATTAAAGCACAAATAAAAATGTTCATCAATACTTTGAGGTCATTACCTCAGTGCTGCATCCTAATAACAGTATTTTTTACAGCAGTGAATCCACGGCAGTTGATGGCTCTTCAACACCTCAGAAGAAGAGATTAAGACATTGTTTCTGAGCACCGTACAATCCTGACTCACTGTCAGTGCGCTGTGCAGTCTTGTCTGCCCTCTCAGTGGAGCAGTGGTTTGGTAGCCAGAAGGCAGCCTACTAGGACACAGGAGACCTGGATTCTAGTCCCCATTCATCTGCCTCCAGTCAGTGGGCCCTGTTTTGGTTTATAATGGGAAATATCATTCCTCTCCCAAAAGTTTATTATGAAATATGAAACATTTTACTTATGAAAGAACAGATAAGATCAAAGAAGGTGCCCTCAGCCCTTGCAGTGGCAGTTTCAGCATAGATTACAATGCTAACATATTGACCAATGAGGCTATTTGGAATAATGTTTCCTGGATTGAGATCACCATTGATACATTTTTTTCCCCTCCTACTGTTAATCTAGGCAATTTATACAATGAGAGAGAATTTATACAATGAGTTTTTACCTGAATTGAAAACTATCAAGATAAGTAATTGAAATTTAAGCAAAAAGTATACCATGGAGGATATTTGCTTCTTGGATAAGATCTTAGAAGTTTTTCACTTAAAACATCACATTTTAAAATTTCCATATATGTCCTAGAATTAATTTGCTTTTGTTAGTTTGTGAGCTTGAGAACTAATGGGTTTAACGTATTTTAGGAAACTCACTAAATATGATCTGGAATGATAGAAATCTGCATAGCCTAATTTGTAATAATAGTTCATCTATGGGGAAGGCTAGGTGACATTGATTCTACATCAACATTTTGTAAGTAACAGAAAACCAACTTGAGTTTAAGGATAAAAAAGCTTTATTTTGAGTATTCAAAGGAGCAATGATCCAAAATACAGCCAGGCATCAGAAATCAATTGGAATAGGAAATAGAAATACATTAGGAACTCAAGATATTCTTATTAATGATACTGAATGGTTATTTACATTAGTCTTCTTTGTAATCTATATTCTTTTCTGCAACTTTTTCTAAGTACTGTAGGCAAATTATGCTACAGCCCATACATTTTTAAATACCTTTTTTAAAGAGGTCAGCATATATTAAACTATAATCTCTTGGAAACCAATCTGTTAATATCAATTTTAAATCCTGACTAATGGATTTCTATTGTCTTTGGTCAGGTCACCACTTCTTATGCAGTTATTTGTGGTCATCAGGATGGAACTTTTATACTGACACAATTTCTGAAGGTTCAACCCTATGACCTTGGGGAGAGATAAGAATTTAATAGGAAAAAAACAGCATCATTAGCTTAGGCTGGATAGTCGACTTAGAGGGGTCGCCTCCTGGGCACTATTAGTGAAAATTTAGAAAATCATCTCAATTTGTCTGGTATTGGGACAAATCACCTTTTGACTGTCATTATTGTAATAATATTTCTAAGGCCTTCTTCCCTTATCTTTAATCTTTCATTCAGAGAGAAGTGACCTATTTGATTTCCAGCTGAGAAAGCATGTAATTAAATAATACCCTTGAGCTCATTCTATTTTCCTGTCTTATCATGAAATAAGAAAGAAAGATTTCCTAAAGGAGAATTAAAGAAAATGCTGATACATAGCAAATGATAGTTTAGCTTTGCTTACAAGGACAATCCTCTTTCTACAAAAATAAGTGAATGCAACGTATTGGAAAACTTTGGAGAAAAAAAAAAAACACCTAAACCAACTACCTAAGCATTGTGAATTCTGTACTGTAAGGTAATTTTTTTAGTTTGTCTATTCTGAAACAAAAAGTAGAATTACTAGGTTATCTTCCACTGATGCTGCTTCCTTAGCACTGTTAACATCATCTTCATCGTCATCATTTGTTACTTGAATAAAAGCAATACTTCTAAACTAGAAATACACTAAATTCTTTAAATTATCTCAAAAATTAAGACTTTTTAAAAGATACTTTTATTTTAAACTTCTAGCTTGGATATACTAGTATTAAAACAGAGAACATGTAAAAAAAAACCAAAATGAAAATAAAATATTTAAATATAAGATGAAAGCTCAAAGATTATGGTGCCTTTACTAAATAAAAAATGAAAACTATATGTAAATTAGTTTTATTTTAGTCATTCCCGTATTCCCCAACCTTTTTGTATATACTTGAAGGCGTATGAAATTGAAAAGAATAACAGTAGACAACAAAAAAAAAAAAACACAAGAAAAATATCACTTAAAAAGATTTTAGTTATAAATAGGAGAGGAAATAAACACACTATTTTTTTTTAATTTCAGCATAATATGGGGGTACAGATGTTTAGGTTACGTGTGTTGCCCTTGTCCCCCCTCCCCTCCTCCCCCCCTCAGTCCAGGTTTCAAGTATGTCCATCCTATTGCGTGGTGCGCATCGCACTCTTTGTGTATGCACATACCCGTCCCCTCCTCCCTCCTCCCCCCCCCGGCCAACAACCAATAGATGTTATTCTTATATATGCACTTATGTGTTGATCCGTTAATACCAATTTGATGGTGAGTACATGTGGTGCTTGTTTTTCCATTCTTGGGATACCTCGCTTAGTAGAATGTGTTCCAGCCCTTTCCAGGA
>CAUYSK010101723.1:0-13299 GCA_963575035.1 Avahi laniger
AAGTTAGAGTTCATTATACTCTTCAAGAAATACTTACCACAAACAACCACAATGTATATTTCCTCCATTCTTGGCTCCACCCCAGAATTATCACTTAATGCTAGTAGTGACAGAACCCTAAAAGATGCAGCTAGGACAACTGCCCAATGTCTGCTTTTAGCTTTCTCCAGGGGACAGCGGAGTTTTTCACTCGTTTCCACCAAATCTCACCTCTCTTTTCCAAAGACAAAGTCAATTGCTTCTGGAATCTTTCTGAAGCCAAACTTCTTTCCTTCTTCATACAAAAATTCCATGCATCCAATTCTCACAATGATTAATTTTACTTCCGTAGATCCAGCCAGTGTTATAATTGGAAGATTTTTTAGAGATCGAGAATCTTTCATTTTACATATGGTGAAAGGAAATAGAGGTGGAGGAGAATTGATCAATGTAGTCCTAGAAGGAGGACTCCTTTCCCAGTAGGCCTTGGAAAAGCTATATTAAAGTCAAAAGAGCTGTCTGAGTGATAGGATTCTGAAATGTTGATGTCATGATATTATGATGTAGAAGCCAGAATGTGGACATCTTCGTCCCAGTTCTGAAACAGAAATTATGAATAGGGTTAACATAAGAAAGAAGAAAACCTCTTCTCCTATTGTAATATTCCACAATTTCTTCCCAGTTTTAATCCCTCAATATGCTGCAACCACCTGTACTAGGTGAACTTAACTCAGAGATAGTTGCACTAGGATGTTCTTCATAAACAGTGGGCGAGTGGGGATTTTCTAGACTTTTTGGCACAATTACAGCACTCGAGGCCCCCCTCTCATGTCCAAAATCTATAATCTTGGCAGATACCGAAATGCATTAATTATTTATATCAGCCGTGTTGTGGGGGGGGCAGAGATGAAAGCAAAGTATCCCAAAAGAAGAGAACTGCAGGTTATTAGTAAGAGTCACTGTTTAATAGCCTAAAAAAATTGGCAGAACATGAGAAAAACTACTAATTAAATTGGCTTTGATTCCAGGTTCCTGATGCTTGAGCAGGGACCCTAGAACTCTCCTAATTCCTATGGCAGCCACCTCATTTTACATTTTACCCTATTCGTGGTAATTCCATTACCGAAAATAATTTAGAAAAACAGGAAACAGCAAGGACAATTTTTGAATAATGAAATGATCTTTAAGTATCAATTGGTGATTCTATTGGTTTAGGGATTCAAAGATTCAATGTTACCTTTGGTAATATCCCAAAGAACAAAATTCTTAAGACAGCTTCTTAGAGTTCTTATAACTAGACTTTTATTGGCCAGGGGATTTAATCCTTGACTCCCTATATGTCTGATTTGGTGTTGTTCACATACTGGGGGTTTGGCCATGTTTGTGGCTGATATAGATGTTACTGAATGAAGGGTTCTTATTGTCACATGTGATGATTGTTCCTAAACAATTGATGTTATCTTTTTAGGTTTGTGGTATGTGATGCCTGTGTAGAGTGCAAAATGAGATATAGAGCTCTGATGACTCTGACATAAACCAATAGTATGTCCCTGGAGTGCCTGAGGCCTTATGTACCCATTTAGAAAGGAATACCAGCTTATTTTTTAAAACATTTTTTTAAAAGTTCACCAAAGTAATGTATGTTACTATTTCAAAAAGTAAAGTACTTTCAAAATCTACCCCCAATTTCTCTCACCAGAAACAAACACTTACAACTCTTAGTCTTTTCTTCTGGCTTTAACATTTTCTTTCTAAATAATATGTGTGGCAAATTATATTTTTCAATGTGGCCACAGTAAGATCTCCATCTCATGTGCTCTTCTTGCACTATAACATTGACACTTCTCCCACTGAGAGGTGGTGTCTATGTTTCTTCTCTTTGAATCAAGGTGGGCCTGTAACTATGGTGAAATGACACTTTGTGACCTCAGTGACTAGGTCATAAAAAAAATGATTCAGCTCTCACATGAGGGACAATTGCCTATGCAATGCTGAGCTACCACATTAAGAGTCTAAGGTCACTATGCTGTAAAGAAGTTCGTGGAGCATAGAAAAGCCATGTGTAGGAGTTCCAACCAGTAGCCCCAGCTGAGGTCCCAGCCAACAGGCAGAATCAACTCCATACATGTGAGAGATAATAATAAAATTATGTTCATTGTTTTAAACCACTGAGATTTGGAGTGATTTGTTTTACATCAATAGATAATTGAAAACATTCATGTCCATTGCTATCTTTCAATCTATTAATTTTTAGACACAATCTATTGTCTTTTTATATTAATAGTACTTGGCCATAAAGCTCTTTTTATACCATCA
This sequence comes from Avahi laniger, assembly GCA_963575035.1. NCBI lineage: Eukaryota > Metazoa > Chordata > Mammalia > Primates > Indriidae > Avahi > Avahi laniger. Next base: position 2,296 of record CAUYSK010101723.1, read on the forward strand.
ACTCCTTTCTTTGTTTTCTCTCCCTATTCTTTTATGATTATTATTATTATTATTGAGACAAGATCTCTTTCTGTTGCCCAGGCTAGAGTGCAGTGGTGTCATCATAGCTCATTGCAACCTAAAACCCCTAGGCTCAAGTGATCCTCCTGTTTCAGCCTCCCAAGTAGCTGGGACTACAGGCATGGGCCACCACACCTAGCTAAATTTTTTTTCCTATTTTTTGTAGAGAGGGAGGTCTCACTATGTTGCTCAAACCAATCTCGAACCCCTGGCCTCAAATGATCCTTCCCCCTCAGCCTCCCAAAGAGCTAGGATTACAGGCATGAACCACCACACTCAGCCTCCTCTCCCTATCCTTCTGATATAATTTGACATTACAAATCTTGTTAACTTAATCATTGTGTTTGCATTTTTATGCCTATAATATACTTTGTTCCCTTTCTTCTTGTCTATCTTGATAAGTGATTAAGTTAGTAATTGCCTTAATTTTTAATCTGCTCAGTTTTCTTTGTACTAAGTTGTTTTCTTCTCATTCCAATAATCTTCAGTACAATTTTCCATAAGGTCAATTATAAAAGGTAATCTACAAATTCCAATTTTTTTCTTAGAGTCATCCCACCTGGCAACTTCTGTTTTCCTACTACCTTGGCTTGTTGTTTTCTAGGCATGATTCCCAACTGTCATCCTGAGACTACATTTTGCTATCATTTTGTAAAACTTCTTTGACTTTTATCCAGTTTGGATTTTCTGTTTCTTAGATTTCATGTTTTCTTTTTATTTAGTTTAATCCTTTCTTTTGGTGGAATGCATCCTCCATGTTAGAAAGATTTGCCATAGCAGAGGACAGGATCATGACAACCCTGAATAAGCTTTCTCTGCTGTCCAGGTGGGAATAGGAATGTGAAAATTTGTGAGATCTTCCATATCTGGAAATATCATTTTTAGAATTTGACACTTAAAAAATTAAAGTTTCTCCACAGCAACTTTGCGTAAGTTTGAAGGAAATTTTAAGCTTCCGGACAAAGCTGTGAACTGCTGTAAGTAGGTACATGCATTTCAGGGAAACAAACTTAATTTGGATGAGGGAACTATTTCTTTTTCTTTTTTTCACTCCAGAAATGAGTTACTGAAAGGATGAGGGAAATAAAAAGAAGAGTGACAAGCCCACAACAGAGAGCCTGCAGAAAGAATTTCTACTTTCTAGACTAGGGGTGGGGAAGGTAGATACATATTTGTGAGAATTGTGTGCAAAATAAAATTGGGGAAATTGAAACCCTCATACCTCATCGGTTGAAATGCGAAATGGTTCAGCTACTGTGGAAAACAGTTTGGCAATTCCTGAAAAAGTAAAACATAGAATTACCAGGTGACCCTGAAATTCTATTCCTACGCCTATTGCAGAGAATTTCAAACAGGTGTTCAAATAAATTTTATACAAAAAATGCTTATAGCAGCACTATTCACAATATTCAAAGGTTGAAAACTACCCATGTTTATCAATGGATGAATGGATAAATAATATGTGGTATATCCATACAATGGAATATCATTCAACTATAAAAGAGGATCAAGTACTGACACATGCTATGACGTGGATGAACCTTGAAAGCATTAATCTAAGAGGCCAGATGCAAAAAGTCATATACTGTATGACTCCATTTAAATATAATATACAGAGCAGGTAAATTCATAGAGACAGAAAACAGATTTGTGGTTGCCAGGGGGTAGGGGCCGGGAAGAATGAATGAGGAGTAACTGCTTAATGGGTATAGGATTTTATTTTGAGGTAATAAAAATGTCTCAGAACTAGACAGAGGTGGTGATTGCACAACATTGTGAATGTTCTAAATGCCACAGAATTATTCACTTTAAAATGGTTCGTTTTATGTGAGTTTCACAAGCTTAACTTGGACAAGAGAAGTAGAGAAGTAACTGGTCTCCAACAGTGAGTCTACAGGAAGGATTTCTACTTTCTAGACTGGCTGGGAAAGTAGATAGATAGATTTGTGAGAACTGTGTGTTAAACAGACAAAAAGTGAAAAAGTGAGCACTGGAATGTGTGTGTGTATGACATCTGTTTTGACTTTCTAGAAAACTTTTTTTCTTAATGCTTTTATATAATGTTTTGGGTACAATAATATTCTAGAGAGATGAATAGAGTTCTGGCTAGATCAGCTGTTCCTGAGCCACACAAATATATTTTGTGATAATAATTTAAACATTTGTGATCAAATGAGAATATTTGAGAAAAAATGACATTTAAAAATGTTAAATACAAGGTAATATTTAGGAATTTCTACATCTAAAGTAATATTTGCAAATAGTTTTTCTTAAAAAATGTATAAGCAAAATAAAAAGAGAAGAACACATGACAAAGTAAATAAGAACTTCATCTAAGAGGGCCCTCCTTCGGCCAACCTGATGGCTCTCTGCCTCGCCGAGTGCATTTATGTGCGCAGAGTGAGTGCTGCTCTTCTAGAAACATAGGATGAGTGAGCGCTTGCCAAGAAGCCCAGCCCAGCCAGCAGCAGAGCCGTTATTAAGCTGTAGCCCCAGAGCCTCCCAGTTTTATTTTATTGTCTCTGGGATGCGAGTGCTGTGCAGTTCTGAGGCAACTTTCTTTCCAAGCAATTAAGTTCCCCATCTCAGAAGCCACAAAAAGGAAGTAAAGAAGAAGGGGGAGGCAGCAGCTTGGTGGGGGCTTCTAGGTTATTTATTACTTTAATAAATCCGGGCTCCTCCCAGCCCGCCTCAGACTCCTGTTTCTGTCAAGCTCCTGAGGACAAACGACCGCTTAATTGTAGGGTTTGTGGGCCGAGGTGGGCGCCAAGCAGAGTTTATTGTGCAGGAAAGGCTGTTAAGTAAGACAATGTGATAGTGCCCTGGCCAATAAGTCATTAAGCAGAAATTAAAAGCAGAAAACTTCCAAGTACCTTCTATCTCACTTGTATTAACCTCTTAAAGGCGGAGTCTGTTATGTTCAGAGCTGAGGAGAAAGTGCAGGCCGAGGGAGAAGGTTATCAGAGAAGAAGGTGAGTAGAAGAGGCTGGCTTTAGAATTGTCCTGTGTGTCCTGCCATTGTGAGGTCATAGCCTCTAACGTGCTCAATCCTGACAGTGGCTGTCGTGCCTGGAGATGGGAGGACACCAAACACCTGGCGATGTGTTTACATCTGTCATCTTGCTCGAATGCTTTATTACATCCCAGTATATGGGGCACTAGACTACGAGCATATGAGAAGACGGCCAGCAGCCGTGGGACTTGTTTAGATCCCCGACAGGTGAAAGCCAAGTTGAGCCTGGAACATGGGCCACACTGATCCCAACTGCCGTGTTTCAATGGGAACAGAAAACTCTGACCTCAGGGTACCAATCGCAGACTCGAGCTTGAGTTCGCTCAACGGAGTGACATTCTCTTACTGACCACAGTGCAGGTTCTCCCCTCTGGGTTTAAGGAATAATCAAGAAACTTTGAATAATGGCCAATCAATTAATCACTACTTTTAACAATATGACACAAATTCAGAGCAAGTGAATAATAAGGGAATGGAAATTTCAACTTGTCTTTATTTCCAGTTCTCCTCAACTGCTCTATCTTTGCCTATACTTTCCCACTTTCTACTCTTTTAACCTCCTCTCTCTCTCTTTTAGTAGAGTTTAATTTTTAGAGAAGTTTTAGGTTCACAGCAGAATTGAGCAGAAGGTACAGAGATTTCCTATATACCCCCTGCCCCCACAATAGCATAGCCCCCCTCCCAATCAACATCCCACAGCAGAGTGGTACATTTGTTATGATGGGTGGATCTACACTGAGACATCATTAGCACCCAAAGTCCACATTTGATATTAGGGTTCTCTCTTGGTATATTCTTGGCTTTGGACTGTAGGGAGGCAAAACTTTACTTCTACCATCTTAGAGTCTCTGGCTGGGCCTAAGAATTAAATTGACATAAGACAGATTAAAAAGCAAAAAGCATAAATATTTTTACACGTACATGGGAGCCTCCATAGGAAAATGAAAACTGAAAAAAGTGGCAAAACCTAAATGCTTATGTAGTAGGTTGGACACAGTGGCAATTGTGGAAAAGTGACTAAAATATATTAGGAGGATAACGGAAGAAGGGAGTTATTTTAACAAGGTGTGCTTGTACAGATTGTTTTCAGCCTTGAATCCCCATATCTGGTAACAAGAATGTTTCCTTTTTTTTCCTGGAAGAGGAAGGGCATCCTTCACATGAGAGATTTCTCCCATCCCTGGTGGGATGAAAAGAAACAAAAACATTTCTTTTCTTTTGGTACAGGGAGGGCAGAGTGAGCTTTTTGCATCTGATGTTTTTTAAGTGTTTTAGTTCAAAATAATCCTTATGCCAAAGTGGCATATTTTAGGGCACCGTATTCTGTCACCCTTCAAGACAAATGTATAGTGATATGATGACCACTATAGTATTATGCTAAATAGTTTCACTGCCCTAAAAATCCTTTGTGCTCTACCTATTCATCCCTTCCCCTCTTCAACCTCTGGAAACCTCTGATCTTTTTACTATCTCCATAGTTTTGTCTTTTACAGAATGTCATCTAGTTGGAATCTTATAGTATGTAGCCTTTTCAGATGGTCTTGTTTTACTTAGTAATATTCATTTAAGGTCCTTCCATGTCTTTCCATGGCTTGAAAACACATTTCTTTTTAGTGCTGAATAATAGTCTACTATCTGGATGTACTACAATTTAATTATCCAATTTCCTGCTGAAGGGACATCTTGGTTACTTCCAAGTTTTGGCAATTATGAATAAAGCCACAATAAATATCCCAGTGCATGTTTTTGTGTGGACATATGTTTTCGACTTCTTTGTGTAAATTCAAAAGAGTGCAATTACTGGATCATATGGTGCTGAAAGTTCATATGTTGAAGCACTAAACCCCAGTGTGATAATATTTGAAGGTGAGGTTTTGGGGAGGTAATTAGGTCATGAAGTGACACTACCATGAATGGGATTAGTGTTCTTATGAGAAGATACACATGAGAAATGATCTCTGTCGCTCTACCGTGTGAGGATACAGCAAGAAGGCAGAGGTACGTGAACCAGGACCTTGGTGAGAACTCTCACCAAGAACCCAGCCATGCTGGAACCTCGATCTTGGACTTCTAGCCTCCAGAACTGAAAGAAATAAATGTTCTTGTTTAAGCCACCCAGTCTATGGTATTCTGTTACAGCAGCCCCAAGACATATGGTAAGGGTAGTTTTGTAAGAAACTTCCAAACTGTCTTCCACAGTGGCTGTACCATTTTGCATTCCTACCAGCAAGGAATGAGAGTTCCTGTTGCTCCACATCCTCACCAGCATTGGATGGTGTCAGTATTCTGGATTTTGGCCATTCTAATAGCTATGTATTAGCATCTCATTGTTGCCTCATCTCTTTTAAAATTTCTTCTTCTGTATGTTGCTCTTCCATGTCCCTGTTTCTTGGTAGTTTGTGAATTTTTCTGATTCCTCCCGCCTCAACTGCCTCTTTCTCTTGTTCTTCCTACCATTCATTTTTGTCTATTCGATTCCTTTCTGATAATTTACTCATATTTCTCCTTTCTACTCATTCATTTCTTTGCCTTTTCCTACATTTTCTTCCTCCTTCCATCCCAATTTTCAGAAACGACAAATTGAAGTGTAATATATATTTTTGGTGTATATTTGTTGTATCGAATATATTAGTTAGTTCTTAATAAAAATAACAAGCGTTGCTTATTTTAGATTTCTCTCAGGAAAACAACACCAAATAAGTCAAATTCCTTTTTGTAGGTAGCTCTTGATTTGTTTTTTCCTGTGGGGTCAGTAAATCTCAAAAGTGGTTTCTTTTTGATTGCTTACCCCATTATTAGTCTGTTTGTAACCTACCCACAAGGATTTTAGTAAATGGAAAAGAAAATAGATTCTCAACATATTCCTAATCTTTTAAAAGATTATATGCTCAATCCTAAATTTCTCGTATTGAAACTGAATCCTATTTTCTCTATTTGGTCCATAGCTGAGAGTGTTGTTTTTCCTTAATAATGCAGTTGTGTGAAGAACTGAATGACCTTGTCATCCCAAATCTTCGTTTAGTTTTAATGATGTCTGTTTCCCCTGTTTCTTTCTACCTGTATTCTGCCATTATTAAGGAAAATTATCCAAAACTTGGAAATAAAGTAGAATGTTCCTGCATGCTTTTTAAATGTTGTGTTAGAGTGTTTTATCACAAATCTGCCCAAGAGTCATCTCACTCTCTGGAGGAAGATAAATTTGTTTGGTTTATTATTTATTATTTGATCAGAGTTCAGACTCTGCAAAGTTTGACACTAAACTGTAGAAGATGGATATGTTGCAAATGATTTTTATTGGGTAGAAAATATACCTCCAAAGGCTATGGTTTTATTGGGCTGTAGGTCATTAACCAGTTTTCAATCTAAGTTTAATCTTAGTCTTTTTTTTTCCACTAACATATATCAGTTTCTCATCTTCTCCTTTAAATCAGCTTTGCCACACTGCTGATTCCTTCATTAAAGAGTTAAATGCATCTTTGATTGATCTTTCTACCCACTTGAGAGTTAACTTTTTGAAAAATGTCCTGATACCTTTAAGTTTAGTTCTAGTGACATCTAATACAGGGGCCTTTCCTTATTACTTCTGCAACATTCATCTTGCCTTTGACAGGGTTTTCGTAATTGATTTAAGTGAGTTAATATCTCTATATTTACAAAAGTGTACTATTTTAGAGACAGAACCTGTGTTGTATATATCCTCTATACCCAATTTTTATCTATCTATAGAAACAGAGATAGCCTCCTTAAATGCTTATTGGATTGAATAGAATTGAACTGAATCTTTCTCCATTGTCTTCAGCCTCAGGCTGCTAACAATAGCTCTATGGAAAGAAAGCTTTCACTCTCACAGAATATTAGTTATTGTAGATCTCCATTATTGTCTCTTGGAAGTATTTACACTGGCTAGTGTTTGCTCTTATCGCTGTCCATCTCTGGCTCAATTTTAGAGCCTTTTCAGGAATCTCTCAGCAGAACATAATTTGAGTCATCTTCCTTAATGCCAGTAAAATGCTACCCGGGTTCCACCTTGGAGTATTGGGTTAAAACTAACTGTATCATTTCTTAATCATCTATGAGTTTTATCCACAATGGGCTAGGTGCTGTCTTGGAATTATATATAATTTAACATTTATGTCCTTCTCTTTTTGTTTTCATATGCTGAAATTAATGTGTCATTGTGAAGATTCTAAACAGATGGGAAAAGGTCAAGGCTTCTTTGTTGCTAAGTGTGTTTCCATGGCTACAGCAATATGTGTGCATTATCACAAACCATCATTTGTTTGGCTGCTGGTGGCTCATTAGAGAAGGGAGAAGCCCCACCTTGGTGGTTCTGAGTGGTTTATTTCTGTTTTACTTTTCTTCTTGTTATGAGAACCATGGTGATAGGTTGGAACACAAGGAAACCTGGTGGCTCTAAGTGGAGAATACCCACAACCAGTCCACACTTGCATATAAATGACACAAACAATTTAATTGAGACAGCTGAGCCCAGATCAAGTAAGCTTTGAGTCAAATGAAGCAATATCCAAACAACCATATATCTGGGTTCTGCTTGTCTCAGGGGTTCAGCACCTTGCATACCACCTGCCCCTTCTGTTCTCCTACTTCCTGGCACTTTTCTGTCAGTGTCCAGTGGATCCCCATTTCATTTTGCGTTTACTGGTTGATGCTGTCTTCCATACCTGTTGCTTTTGGCCTGTCTCAGGTGATCCTGATCTAAGACATTTCTAGGATTGCAGCATGTGAGAGCATGTGAAGAGGAATACCTTGGACCAGATAGTATTAGAACTGGGAGAATTGACCGAGTTGACCCCCTAAGGACATGGCCTGTAGTGCAAATGCTTGGACACAAATATTTGACAAATTAAGATTTAATTCAAGCAGAATCCAAGATAACCTGACAGGGTAAAATGTGGCATTGAGTTTGTATAAGCTGTAGGGATGCTGGAAGTCAGACCCATGTCAGGCTGTCTGGTTTTGAGTAGTACCAGTCAGTGGCTAAAGATTTGGGGGAATAGCTCCACTACCAGGAGAGTAGTTGACAAGGTAGGCTTTAAGGGACCTCATCCAAGGGAGACTGAATTTCAAATCAATGTTTCAACCCCAGTGAGCCCATGGAATGGGACAGTGCCATGAATGGCATTCCAGACTTAACAGCAAAGGTGCCTCCAGACTCCACTAGCTGGTGGTCCATGCTTCCAGATTTGCTATCCACTTCAGCAAAGTGCTACCCCCCTTAATAAGGACTCGTTTCAGATCTGACACAGGCCATTTCCAGTGTCTGGCACCAGGGCTCTTTCACAGGAGATCCAGTGAACATTAGTCAGTAAATGTGTGATCCGAGAGGGCTGCACTGGAGGGATAGAGGATTCATGCCTCTCCCTAGAGAGACTGGAACAGCCAAGAACTGAGAGCTTCTACTACCTCTGTCAGGAGCACATCCTTGCTCTATATCTTAGTCTCTCTGGACAATGATAATTTCTAGTGAAATTCTAGTGTAATGAGAGAAGTATTAGAGGCACAAGGATGGGGCTATTCTCCTTTATTTTCCACCATCTTAGTCCCTTTGTGCTGCTATAAAAAAAATACCTGAGACTGGGTAATTTATAAATAACAGAAATTTGTTTCTCACAATTATGGAGGCTGGAAAGGCCAAGATCAAGGTGCTAGCAGATTTAGTGTCTGGACTGCTCTCTGCTTTCAAGAGAATGCATTGTTGTTGCATCCTCACATGGTGGAAGTAGAAGGACAAAAGAACGAAAGGAGTTAGTTGGTTCATTTGAGCCATTTTCTAAGGATACTAATCTATCCATGAGGGCAGAGCCCTAATGACTTAACCACCTCCAAAGGGTCCCACCTTTTAATACTATTGCATTGGGATTATGAGTTTTTGGAGGGACACTTACATTCCAGCCATAGCAATGACTAATACTGATGACTTAGGACAATCCTCTCTCTTCTTGGAGCCTAAGTCTCCTCATTGGTCCAGTTCAAGGTTTGGCTTAATGGTCGTCCGTCCAGTGCTTAATGGCTCTAATGATGATCATTTTAATGTATCCTGAATCATAAACACCAGAAAGTTACTTAGTATCAGAATTTTAAAATGAAATAAGTCAATCTTCAACTGATAATACAAAAGAACTTCACTTCCATATGAAAGATGAGGAAAATATACCTATTCTTTCCATTTCTCCTGCCATTATTTTAGTCTGGGCCATCCCAGTTCATTTTTATAGCTGACTAACCAGTCTTCTCTACCTCGGTAGAGCTAGCTCACTGTTGCCAGAACTATTCTTCCTAACATTATTATTGTCTACTTGGAAGATTTTATTCTGTGCCCCACCACCCACAGGATGAAGAATAAACTCTTCAGCTCTCCATTGAAAGTCATACACAAATATCTTTATTGTCTACCACCATTGACATAAACAGATTGGCTGGGCTCTTTGCACTCCTGCAACTGGCCATTTTTCCTCTCTGCATGCTGCATGCTTTTATATGCCTTCATACAAGCTGGAGCCTTGGTCTTAGATGTGATCTACATCTTCCAAGTCACCTGGTTAACTTTTTGCTCATTGACTGACTCACTGGAAGCACGCTGAACACACTTCTCTCATGGGATATACCACATTACATTGGCCTTGTCTACCTGAAGAGGCATATATATTTGATTGAACTGAACGTATTATAAATCTCTGTTCATGTTATTTCTCCTTTTGTAATCTTCTTTTCTCTTATGACTCTCCTCTACCCATGCCTCCTCCAAACCTTTTGTATTCTGGGACTGGTGAGCTACTTTTCATCTTTCAAGAACCTGCTTATGCATCACCTCTTCTGTGAAACTTCGTCTAGCTCTCTTCTCTCATTTAACTTCATTGCAAGCAGTTGGAGGGAAGCCAGGCTATTCACAATTGTGTCCCTAAATCCTAGCCCAAGCTCTCAATGCATTTGTGAAATAAATATTATTAATTTTTATTTCTAAGACACTCTAAATTTTATAAAATATTTTTATGTAAACTATCACTTATGATAAAACAAGAGTGTTATAAGTGTAGGGCAGGTAATATTAACCTATTTTTAAGACATTAAGGGATTGAGAGATTCATACAAAATGGAACCTGCTTAAGATCAGAATTTGAAAGCAGAAGATGTGGGATTTAAACAATTATTTTTCACTTAAACTGAACAATTTTTTCACTGTTTAAATAATGAGACAATTACCAGAGTCCTCTCCTCATAAACTAGAACACCCACCTGGGGTCACCTCAAGCTAGTAATATTATGCTTATGTAATGTCATATAATATTATATAATATTATGTTTTCCATCTATCCAAGCCTCTACTAGTCTCCTGCTTCTCTGTTAGCTGACAGGACAATTGTTTAACATGTGTGAAGAAAGGGAGCTCACATTTGTTGAGTTCCTAGGTGCTAGGGGTTTCATATTTGTTAGGTAATTCTTACAAAAACCCTTTGTTCTGCTTATTTATTATCTTTTATTAATTTAATTTGTATGTTTTTTAAACTCTTTAGTGGAGAATGCGGATCTTTACTCATCATTTGTATCAACCTATAAGTAAGAGAAGCTGAATTCAAACTCTTTTTTTCTGACTCTGATTCCATCCATGATCTTTCCATCAACCATACCACCTAATGCAAAGGAGTTTTATGGCCTCTTGAACATGAATTATCACATTCTTGACAATGCGCATTTGAAAAATTTCTTTTATTTTCCATCTTTTAGAAATGCTATCCTTCTCCTAGGAAATTAATAAGTAACCAGCCAAACACAGAAATGGAGGAACATCTTTGGCCCAATTTGCTCTTCATAAAACAAGAAAAGCATGACTTCTTTATCAGAAAGTGCAATTATTTCTTATTCTTGTGCACACTTCTATTTCAGAAGTAACTTTCCTTTGCAGGAAGAGTGCT
>CAUYSK010101725.1:0-29958 GCA_963575035.1 Avahi laniger
ATCGCTTGAGCCCAGGAGTTTGAGGTTGCTGTGAGCTAGGCTGACGCCACGGCACTCACTCTAGCCCGGGCAACAGAGCCAGACTCTGTCTCAAAAAAAAAAAAGAAAAGAACGACAATAGAAAAGGCGGTAAGCACTATAACAGGTGGGAACAGAGTGCTGAACAAGGATACAACGAGAAGGGTCTGGCTCCATGTGCCTGCCACCTGCAGAGGAAGGCTGGGCAGACCAGGTGACTTCAGAACTTGCCCAGAAGGAGGATTTAGAAACATGCCAGGAATGCAAAGAAGTGAGAAAGAATGTCCAGAATGGACAGCCTGTGTACCAGACTGGCAGTGTGAGAGGGCATGCCCTGTCTGAGCCAGGTAAGCAGGTGAGGACAGCTGACCTCGGGAAGCCCAATCAGCTTCTTACTATCAAGGATAATGGTAGCTTCTGGGGTTTTGTAAATGCAGTTTATCAGGCAGGGGAAGTTCCCTTCCATTGCTAGTTTGCTGAGAGTTTTTATTGAAAATAAATGTTGGATTTTGTCAAATGCTTTTTCTATATCTATTGAGATGCTTATATAGTTTTCCTATTTTAGTTTGTTAACATGGAGAATTACATTTTTTTGTTATTTTTTTGTTTTTGTTTTTTATTTTTATTTCAGGGTATTATGAGGGTACAGACATTTTGGTTACATTTTATGTCTTTGCCTCACCCAAGAGAGGGTTAGAGGCATGCCCTTCCCCTCTACAATGCTCCCCGTGTCCTTTAGTTGTGAGTTTTCCTCCACCATCCCCCTAATCCCTGGAGAATATTACCACTATATGAGCATCACAGCGTAAAAATCCAAGTGGCCATCAATTCATGAGTGGGTTATTAAAATTTGGTATATGTATACAACGGAATATCACTCAATTATAAGAAATGACAGTGATCTAGCACCTCTTATATTTTCCTGGATTGAACTTGAGCCCATTATCTGAAGTGAGGTATCACAAGATCGGAAGAATGGGCTCCACTTGTACTCACCATCAAATTGGCACTAACTGATTAACATTTTTGTTTTTTTAACGTTAAACCAACCTTGCATTCTTCAGAGAAACCCCTGTCAATATTTTACATATTTTTGGACAGCATACACTAAATTTTTGCTTAAAATTTTTTGTATCTATGTTCAGGAGGGCTATTGGTCTGTAGTACCGGTGGTTTTGTTTTTTGGTTTGGGAAGTTTTTTCCATAATCTTGTATCTGGTTTTGGTATCAGAGTAATGTTGATCTCATAGAATGACTTAAGAAGTATTCCTTTTTTTTAAGTTGAAAGAAGAGTTTATACAGATTTCATATTATTTCTCCCTTAAATGTTTGGTAAGATGCATGAATAAAGCCATCTGGGCCTGAATTTTCTCTACAGAAGATTTTAACAAAAAAATCCTATTTCCTTAGTGAATATAGGGATATTCAGGTTATCTATTTCTTTATAATGAGTAAGCTTTGGTATATTGTGTCTTTCAGGAAATTTGTAATTTCACCTCAGTTTTCAAATTTATTAGCATAAAGTTGTCCATAATGTATCCCTGTTAGCCTTTTAATATCTATAAAATCCGTGGTAATTCCAGCGCTCTCATTTCTAATATTGGTAATTTGCATCTTTTCTCTGTTTAATCTGGCTGGAAGTTGATAACTTTCACTGATTTTTTCTCAAAGAACAAGCTTTGCTTGCCTAGTCTATAGAAGGTTTTTTGTTTCCTATTTCAATGATTTCTGCTTTGGTCTTTATTTATTATTTCCTTTTCTACTTACTTTGGGTTGATTTCCAGATGTTTTCCTAATTTCTTAAAGTTGAAGCACAGTCCCTGGCTCCCATGGGAGGTGCCCATGAATGAAACTGTAGCTATTATGCCTACCTGCTGAAATTTTGAAAGGCAAGGTGTTGTTGACAAGGGTGATCAAGTACCCACAAGCTCTCCAAAGCCAAATATGCACGGAGCCTAAGGAAGAGCCTGGCCCCTGCCTCCTGGCAAACTCTGGTTTTGTTAGGATTTCAGAATTGCTTTCCAGTAAGCTATAAGCAGGTGTGAAGTGTTTACACAGCAATATTGTAGATGGAGGGGAAAATGGAATCTATTTAGCAGACCCAGAGCACGCTGTGATAAATGGCTGCAGCAGTCTTTGCTGGAGTTGGCTTTCTGACTCTTCCGCAGTGGTTCCAGCCTCTCAAAATGCTGTATGCTCCAGGGCTCAGCTGGCTCCCACATCTGCATGTAGTCCAGCTCCGGGGACTGTGAGTTGGATGCTTTGGATGGGCAAAGCTACAGGCAGCCTTTAGAGACACACAGCACAGTCCAACTCAGGTGAAAAGCCCCCTGCTGCCTGGGTATTTCTGCAGCCCAAGCCCAGGACAAGCACCCCAGAGCTTTGGCCCCTCTCAGGAGCCCTTGCCCTGTCCTTGTCATGCTGACATATTATATGCACATTGTAGCCAACTGAGAAGGTAGACACTAGCCTCACTTTATTGTTGGGGAAAGCAGTGCTAAGTAGCACTAAGTAACTGACCTAAGGGCCACAGCTGATCTGGACAAAGACCAGACTCCAGGTCACGGAGGTGACCCCCATAACCCTGCTTATTCCAGAGCTGCTCTTGCTGTTAACAACCAGCACGTCAGCGACTGACCCGGGCTCACTGACCAAATCTCATTTTTCTCTTTACAAAGAAGAACGAAGTCTCAATTGATTTGGCCCAGCTTTATTTCCTTCTCTTGCCAGGCTCTTTTATTATTTAAGCCTCCCAACAACCCTAAGAAGGAAGCATTATTGTTCCACTTTATAGATGGGGAAGTTGAGAGTCAGAGAGGCTTTATTGTAGAGTCTGGCTTATATAAATATTATTTCTAATAAGCATTCACTTTACACAATCTCTACTTTCAATCCTGGAAGAGTCCTCACAAGGTACGCAGGAAAAACAGTCCTGAACATGGGCAGACACAATCACTGCTAGCTAAACAGGGGAAGACATCTTTCTGGAAAATCTGAAGAAACACATGTTATCTTTTCCCACTTCTTGGGGTGCTCCCTAGAAGCAGCTTTCACTGAGTTACTTGTTTCCATGGCTACGCCATTCCTCGGTGATAATTTTATAGGTTTAGCACGATTCCAATTAAATTGCATCATTGCTGCTTCAGGGAGAAGGGCTCTGTGACAAGCTCACAGTGCCAGATGCCCCCACGGATAGCACCATAAGCCACTTCACTTACACAGGTCCTGCTCCGCTCCTCAGAGCAGCTCAGCTCTACCACAGAAGACAAATCTTGACAACAGGAAAATGCCACATAATTTCACAGGTTTGAAATTCCACCACTTTCACCACCAATGGATCTTAGACAAACTGAATCACTCCCTTTTACCCCTGATGGCTCCCAACATCCCACCCTGCTGGCCTTTAATGGTGCCATGTCTGTTACCGGGAATGCCCTTCCTCCAACCTTTTGTGTCGAATCCTATCCTACCCAAGGGTTGAACCCCAGGATGAGGATTAGTAGAAAGGATGTGGATCCGCGCCCCTACTCCACTACTCACCAGCTCCGTGAACTTGGGCACGTCCTCCCAAAACTCCAGTTTCTCCACTCACTCATAGGATACTTGCAAGGATTGAGTAAACTTAGGAATGTAAAGCACTGAGCACAGTTCCTGGCCCATAGAACACAGTCTGTAAATATTAATTCCTTTACCCTCAGTTTCCCAGGAAAAGACACCAATGGAGGAGGCTCCCAGGACCTTCGATGGAAATGACAGGAATTTCAGTGTGGCTGAGGGGTAGAATGGGAGTTCTGAGACAGAGAGAACCAACAAACTGAATAGTCCATCGGGTCAAAGCACAAAGGGGCTTGAGTGCAAAATATAGAGGCTCTGGGATTCTGATCCACAAGTAAAATTCAGGAGGAAGATGTAGTAAGAGAAGAAGGTGTCACAGTGCAATGGGTAGAGACCAGTATGGGTGACTTAGATAGTGTGACATTACCTCAGGAGCCTCAGTTTTCTAATTGGAGGATAATACCATCTACTCAAACAGCTCTCATGAGACTCTAGAAGGACAATTTATATGTAAGTGCCTAATACACAAGACTTGATTCGTAAATGGTAATTATATTTAAATAATTACATTTAAATACATCTACAAATATTCTTCTATATCTATATACATTTATCATCATTTAAACAGAAAAACACCATATTTGCTCTTGCAACATCCAATTGAAGAAAACAAAATTCATGCCATAGGCAACCAAGTGTGAACAATATCTCCTAAATTTTGAAATTTTACACTAAGCTGTAAGAGTTTATCCTGTGGGAGAAAAAGAAATCCTCTCATCATCTAATATAGTGCCTGAGATATGTTAGATGCCCCCAAAAGAAGCAGGAGTGAGTAAGAAATGTAGGAAGGAACTGATGAACTTAGCATGCCTTCAAAACCCTTCACAGCCTGGCCACAACTTCCCTTCAGTCCTGCACGATGTTCCTGTGCTCCAGGACACCAGACACGTAGCAGCATACTATGCATATGCAGACCTCAGTGCCTTTGCACATGCCGTTTCCAACTTCAGGAATATCCCTCCACCCCGGTTTGCTGGCTCACTTCAATATACCATTCAAGTACCAATTCCTCTGATAGGCCTTCCTTGACTTCCTCTGCACAACCATAGCGATGAGCATTACCTGTATTGTAGTTGTTTTTTCTTGTTTTGTTTCCTTCTATCTTGCCCATCAGCCCATGAGTTCCCATGAGTTGAAGTCAAGAGCTGTCTGATGCATCCCTGTGTGCCCATCATCTGGCATGCTACTCAGCACATAGTAGGTGCTTAGTAAACAATGCTGAGTGACTGCACAATACTAACTACGTTTCAGTTGCTGACTTATATGGTAGTCCCCTGATTAAAGGGCACCTAAAAAGTAGGCCCCTGAATTCAATCACTGTGTCCCACCTCCAGGGCCGAGCATCATAGCTGACCCACGACTGGAACACAATGTATGTTGTGCTTTCATTAAGCAAGCAAGTAGAGTGAGGGTGGGTCAGAAAGGGGCCTGAACCCAGCCTTGGAGGAGAGTCAGCACTGCTGGGATAGGAACGGGTCCAAAGGAGCGCGCTACCCAATGCCACAGGCACAGGAACACAGTGGCATAAGGTGGAGCTGCCGCACCTGGCCCCTCTGCATCAGTGCAGAATGGATGGAGGGACGAGGGGTAGAGAGGCAAAGTGAAGACCTCGTCTCTGGCCTCTACCTGGGAAGAGATCTGGAATAGCACAAGAAAGGGTGAAAGGAAGATACAAAGCAGCATGAGGTTGAAAAGTAAACTCTGGGGGACAACTGCAGTCTGAGAGTGGGGCTGCTCTGCGGAGAAGGCGTCAATGGCAGTGGACAGCCTCTGACAGGATTTGAGTGTGGAGAGACAAACGAGTGGATACTAGCTGGGCTCCTTTCCCATGGAAGAGTCCACAAATCTGTGTCTGAATTTACATCATAATACAAATAAATGCAGTACCCTACAGTGGCATCAGAAGAGTTTACAAACAAATGTAAGCACCCTGGTCCCCCAAATTTCTCAAGTGTACCCAGGCCAGCTAACCCCTACTATAATAAAGGGAAATAAACAATAAAAGGGATCACACATTGAACAAAGTAATGGAGAATGCTATAAGGAGTTCAGGTGCTCAGACAAAAGCACATAGACGATCTACATATAAAAGTTCACCTGCTCTCACATTAAAAAAACCAGCAGAGCTGCTGGAAGTTACTATAAAACTTAAGCCTTTCTATTACTCTGTCAACATTTTGGAAATAAACACTTGAGATATTAATGGGCTCAAAGCAACACCTTTCCAAATAAACATTTTTCATTCCATCCTCAGCTTTGAAGGAATAACCAGAAAGCATGTGGGGCTGAGGGTGGGCACTTCCAGAATGGCTTAGTGAGAAGTGTGGCTAAACCTCTGCCCAGATAGCAAAAATAAAAATGGACAAAGCCATCAAGAACAATCATTTAAAGAATTTTCAAACTGAGCAAAGGCATACAACAAATTGAGAAGAATCTATTCATGAAAATCTACTTGGTCTTGATAAGAATAAGGGAGACTGCGTTTAGCCAGGGAGCCTTCGCTCCACCTACCCCAGCTCCTCAGTGCCCGAGCTCAGTCTGGGCAGGGGAGGCAGGTGGGAAGACTGGCAGCTCCACTGCCTGCTGGAAGAGTCTGAATATTTTTGGAACAGAGAGTGGAAAACCCATGTCCAGGGGTGTTGTCAAAAATAACTGCAGATCTAAGGAGCAAACAATCAGGGAATGCTAACATTGTAGTTTACCTGAAGTCACAAAACTAGCTGGGACAAACAACAAAATGGCACAGACCAGCCAGAAATTTAACAGAAAGATCTGGTGCATGAAAGAGGAAAAGGCCAGGCGCGGTGGCTCACATCTGTAATCCTAGCACTCTGGGAGGCCGAGGCAAGAGGATCTCTTGAGCTCAGGAGTTCGAAATCAGTCTGAGCTCTAGGCAAGACCAAGACCCCATCTCTATGAAAAATGGAAAAAAATTTGCCAGGCCACCTGTAGTCCAAGCTACTCGAAAGGCTGAGGCAGGAGGATGGCTTAAGGTTGCTGTTAGCTAGGCTGATACCATGGCACGCTAGCCCGGGCAACAGAGCTAGACTACGTCCCAAAAAAAAAAAAAAAAATAGGAAGAAAGAAGAGCAAAAGAAGGCCTTGGTAGCACCCCGTGTATCCATGGCGGCCTGCACTGCAGAAGCTCACACACGCTCAAGAGAAACAAGAGAAGGCCCCAGTGAGCCACTGGTCCCTGGCCCAATGTAAGGCCTTATGAATTCAGAGAGGAAAAACCAGGTATTCCCCAAGGCACAGGGGAGGGGTGGAAGCCTCACTGAATCAAAGTGTTTAAGCACAACTCTAATCACGTATTGGATCACTAAGCCCCCTGAACCTGCGGTAAGCCCTAGGAATCCAGGTGAACAATAAAAATAATAATTAGAAAGTAACAAGCAGAGACTTTGCACACTGTGGGGGAAACAGACTCCACAAAAATAAGGCAAATTAACAAACAAATGGACAAACAAACAAATAAGAACAGCAACAACCACCACCCCAAGGAAGGAAGGGAGGCTTAGAATCCAACATGTTACAATATATTACCTAAAAGGTCCACCTTTCCACAAAATATTATGAAACATGCAAGGAAAAAGGAAAGTACGGCCCATACACAGGAAAAACTAGCAGTTTCTAAGGGAGGCACTCTCCTCCTGATTTCCTGAGGGGCATTTCTTTTCCATCTCTTTAGCCTTTACCCACCACCAACAGTCTTACTACCAAACCAGTACTGATCATCTGCTCAAAACCAGACACCAGCTGAGTGAGACGTCACTGGCAGCAGAGAGACCCTGGGCGACATAAACCTTCCTTCCTTCAACGTTCCTCACTCCAAAGCTACTGCTGTCTACAGAAAGCCATCGTGGCCACCGGCAGCATCCCTGACAGCTCTAAGAGGAGACTGTGTGTGTCGCTACGGGTAAGAGAGAAGCGTGCCAGCTGCTCTCGGTGGCAGACAGGCGCTGAGGCCGCACACTGGGGCCGAGCTTCAGTGGCAAAGGCAACAACACAGAGGTACATAAACGCTAAGTCCAAGGGTGGCGAGGATGAGGGTATAGGAAGGCGGGGGTTGGAGTGAAACTGGGGCCTTCTGAGAAAGTCCCCTCTCCCGCCTCCCCCCACCCCTCCTGTCCCAGCCCCTGCCCCAGCAGCAGCCTATGCGTGTGCAGTGCTGTTTGCTCCTCTGTGCCTGTGCTCCCTCTGCTGGGAGTCTCCGCCCCACACCCAACCCCCTGGCTAACACGAGAGCCCCACCACGAAGCAACCAAGCAGCTTGTGAGGGCAGCACCCCGGTGATTGAGGGGTCCCAGCTATACCAACATCCCCTTTCTTTACTGCAGAGAAAAGAAAAAGGGATAAGACTCCCCCCTGCAACCTAACTCCTTACAGTTTTGATCCACAGACATGACTTTTGTCAACCACAACTGGCCATGACCTCACTTTCCATGGCATCTCGCATTCCTCTACCCTTCACCTGGGTTTACTCAGAGCAGCTCTAATCCCTCAAAATCTGTTGTACCCTAACTCACAAGCATCTTGGCTAAGTCATTCTTATGGTCCTAACCAGTCAATGCACCTCTTAATTTCGGCATAAGGATTGCAAACAGCATTCCAAAGGCTGGCCCTAAACACATGCTCACCTGAAAGTGACCGTGCTGCCTGCCCAGTCTCAGCTCCTAAGACTTTCAGTCCATCCGCCACACACACTACCCCCAGGCAGGCTCAAACAGCCAGGGCTTCCCCACGTGCTGATGACACAAAAACTGGGTGCTCTAGGACAGACCTCTCCTTGGAGCCAGCTGTCTCTGCTCCTGCTGGTACCCAAGCCCCAAGGCATCTCAACTTTGTACTGACATTCACTTTTTGTTGGTATATTCATTTTGGCTTCCTTGGTGCTTATTCACCAACAACTGGAAAGAGCTGACGAAGGATTAATAAAAAAGTATGGGACAGATATCTGAACTGAGAATAAGCATGCAATAAATAAACTTTTCAAATGAAGAGGGAAAAGGCAGGAAATATTCTACTTTAATCACTGCACTCTTTGAGTCAGCCCACAAAACCTCAATGTTTCAAGGAAACAAGAGTTTGCAACACCAAAACACGACGCACTTAAGCTTCATTGTAACTGGTTTCCAAAACATTGCACAAGAACGAAAAATACTAAGAAAGCAGCTGTCAAATACACACTTCCTTTCCCTTCTGAAAAACACTCAAAACTTTGCTTCAGAAAAAGCTTTGCAGAAACCACGAAAGGCACTCGGCAGAGTAGCTTTCTACAGAATCGACTCACCTTCACATGGCTGAAGTCACCAGCTTTGCTGCTCTCAGATGGATTCACAGGTTTGCTCTCCACTCGGGGCCGAACGACTTGTCGAAAAGGACTGGACAGAGGAAAGCCACTCACACTGATTCCATCTAAAAAAGAAGAACAGAAATTGTAAGTTAGCTTGATTTTTTTTAAATGTAGAGGGTTTTATTTAAAAACAATAAGTAGTGGAGGCTGAGACAGGAGGATTGCTTGAGCCCAGGAGTTCAAGACCAGCCTGGACAACACAGCAATACCCTAAACTCTGAAAAAAAAAAATAGTAACTGGAAGAGCACTCCAACTCCAGTTTCTGTCCTTACTATCCTATCTTGTATTAATTACAACTGTCTGATGAATTTTCCATAAGCATACGTTCACACCCACTATGCATACAAAGTAGAGAAAGTACCACTCCTGAAAAAGGACACCCACTTTCCACCCGCAGTTGACAGCCCTAGGCCCCCCAGCCTTCCTTTTAAGCTCGGACCATGCCAAGCCCATCCCTCTCCTCGGGCCCTCTGCATGAGCTGCTCTCTCGGGCTGGGATGCTTCTCCCCCACTTTGCGGCCAGCTCCACTTTACCGCTCTATCTTAGTCTAAATGCCACCCCATCTCCCGATTTCAAGCAGCCACCACTCTCTGCCACAGGACCATATTTAAACCTCCGAGGACCATTCACTGCCACCTGGTCTCATTTGTTAACGTTAACTATCGGTTGATCAGTAAGTCCTCTCTGTGTCTAACACCCCATGTCCCATCCAGCTCTCAGAGTTCATCCACGAATGGTTTTCACAGCCAACACCCTGGTCTGAGTCACTGCCATTTCCATTCTGGCTGTTCTCCCGCGTCACCCTCGCTCCTGTACCATCTACTCTCCACACAGTGGGCAGAGGTAGCCTACCGAAGTGTAAACCACACCATGCCCTTCCCGCAGTGCCCAATTTACTCAAGAGGAAATGCCAAAGTCTGCAAAGGTCTCCAGGGCCACTGCCTGATCTGGACCTCAGTCACCCACTAATTCCTTCCCATTAACTGAAGAGAAGACCCCAGCTAAATTAGTGAGTTGTTTGACTTATAGGTTTATCATTTTTCAAGAACATAAAGAGATTTCCTCCTAATAAGTTATTTTCAAGTAGTTTAAGTTCCCTAACAGAAACCAGCTGGCATGTAGAAGTATACCTATGAGTATGTCAAGTGTGATAGACTTCTAGTGTAAACCAGGCCAAGAGAACAAACCAGAGGCAATCTGTGCAAGTGCTAAAAGTTAATACTAATTTTGGCTTAACATGCATAGAAACAGCAGAGATGAAAGAGCAAATGATAGAAAGTGAGGTTGGTAAGGTATCAACTCATATCATATGGCACTTTATAGTTTATAAACTTGCTCCACTTTAAAGAAGAGCAATGAATAACCTGCCCAAGGTCATATTAGCAATAACTGGTGTTAGACATAGTACCACACATGAATGGACATTTAGTAAAATTGACTGGATGGATGGGTGGCTGGGCAGATGGATAGGTGGATATACGGTTAGCTGGGTAGGTGGGTGGATGGATGGGTGCATGGGTGGGTGGGTGGCAGATCTGAAACTCACACTCAGTGGCTTTGATTCCAAGTCTACTATCATTTTTACTATAACACAGTCGTTGGGAAACAAAACTTAAATGGTTGCAAATGGCAAACAAACTCAACTAAGTAATTTCTTACTAAGAAAGTAAAGTTTCTTGTGATAAGATGAAGAGTGTTTACTTTTAATTGATACAAAAAAGATATTTCCAAATTCCCAATCACTTAGACCCAAGGCCTTATCCCTCATATCTCTTTGCAAAAACTTGTAATTAACCAAGCATAACAGAAATGGTTCGTGATTTTCTTTTAAAATAGAAAAACTTCTCTTAAGCATCATTTGCTAAGGTATGTTCCCTTGGCAGAAAAATTGGCCGAATGATTGAATGTAATTTCCTCCCCTCCACTCTAACCCAGCTGGAAAGAAATCCTTCACAGGCATTCAATTTTCAGGATGTCAAAAAAATATTCAACTGAGGTAAAGAAGAATTAAATAATTTTCTACTTGGAACCTTCAAATCTTCAAATGCTAAATTATCTTAAATAAGTTTTAAAAAATAGCCTACTTGAAAGGTTTATTATACCTTTTCCTCATAAAGGCACCAGCATGAATCAGACACTGTCTACAGTAAGAAAAATTACAAATTGATCTATTAGTAATACCTATGCAAGACACATATGAAGATTGTGATTAAGCCTTTAAGGGTAAGTTTATCTCTGCACTTCCAAAGCAAATGGAGGTGCCAAACAGGCCTTTGTTCAAGTGTCAAGTGCAGGCAACAGAGGCACATCTGATGCCCCACAAGCAGCTCAGGCTGAAGTGGTGCAAAATGGAACAGCAGAAGATTCTACTCCTGATGACAACACAGTGCAGACCAACTCAGCTGCTGAGAACAACCAGAAAACATGGACGAAGTACTCTTAAAATCCATTCAAGCATTAAAGAGCTAACAAAAACAAGAGGGCTATGATTTAGCAGAAGGAAATATAGAGACATGAGCCTGGCATGAAATTTCCCCTAGAGGTGCAGGAGGTCTGCATCTTGGCCCCCACCATCTGGCTGACTGACATTTACCAAGTTACATAACCTCTACGAGCTTTAATTTCCTCATCCCTAAAATGGGAATAATTAGAACACAAACTGTAGGATTATCTAGAAAAACAAACGAATTACTGCATATGAAGTATTTATCACGAGGTCTGGTGCATGGCAAGCATTCAACAAAAATAGCTATTATTATTACTACAGCAACTTATGCACATGTCTTAGATTCCTTACATGACTACAAATGCCTTGCAAACTGAATTCTTGTCAAATTCACAGTAGCTGACACAGGCTCTAGCAAATTGTAAGCCCTCAGTAAATAGTAACTAAATGACTTAATAAACTGCAGGGTCAAATTCATTATTTGGTTTACACACAGTTTACATACACACATGCACAACAAAAATGCCATCATCCCAAAGTCACATTCAATGACCAACTACTAGTTAACTGAAATTTCATCAGGTTTCTCTTATTTGGAAAGACTCAATCAAAAGCTGTTAAGTTTGAATAAGTTAATTTTCTCTATTTTTTCTCATTCTCCTAGCACCATGGACACAATTTATAAAACCTCTCTACTACACCATAATGCTTGCTGTGAAGGGAACCAGCATTGTTAACAAAGACATTTGCAAAACATAAACTCCACATTTTTTTAGCATCCTACCCCAGAAACTACTTGGACACTAAAGCCAGGTGCCCAAAGGAGTATGCCATCTCCACCTCACCCACAGACACATACACGACCTGGCAAACAGCTTGGTTAGCTCTTCCCTAGGGAAGGCTCCCATCATTAGCAAACTACACAAATGCTATTAGCTGCCAAGGGACTCAGATTCTTTTTTGCCTTGGAAATATCAATCCTGTTTTATACTTATAACAATGCTAAATTCTTAATTTCTGGTAATGATCCAGAGGTATTGCCCTATAGTGGAGGGATACAGTGAACATCTGGTTTTGTCTGCCCTGCACTCCCCTTTTCTCTGAGGAGCAGCTCCTTCTCCATCCCATGTGGTTCTGGCAGAATCGGAGGTGGCCAAAGATGGAAATATCCCACCAACAGAGGACAATCAGAAGACACAAAAGGGTCACATAGAGTCCTTCTATGAGATTTCATCTACAAATTCCAGGAGGAAAAAAGGAGTAAAGTTTGTCTTCCTCTGAATCATGTGTTGTGATGATACAGTTATGAGGCTTTCCTGCAGCCATTCTTCCCACCACACTGAGAGCCTCTGGGAACTCACACAGTCTACCAACCCTTGTTTTCTGGGCTCCAAAATGGGAACCAACTCATGGAACTCCATGAGATAACTGGTGTAAAAATACTTTGGAAAAATACAAATTTGCAACATCTTGGAACTGAAAAGCTCTGGGATATGGGCATTTAAATAAAAAAAAGGCTAAAAATTACATCTGAAATTTGCCTCCTTTTTTCGACACAGACCTCAAAACCTCAAAAACCTGTCATCTTCAAGCTCAGAAAAATACTAAGAAAACCACGCTATGGATTCTTTATAGACTAAAGAAGTCTGTTCTCTAATCCAGTTGAAGATGGAAGAGACAAGTAGCATATAAATTACAAATGGGAACAGAATATCACCAGCAATGGTAGCAGGCAGAAGCCAGCATTTGGAAAACTGCAGATGAGCCCTTGGCCCGTCCAAGAACAGAGCCGGAGAGAAGAAGCGGGCAGCTGCAGAAGGGTGGTGAGAGATGGGATGGAACGAGATGTCGTGAGCAGGGAAGTAGATCACTGGGAACGCCCGTGAAGAGTTCTTTCCAGCTGGGTTAGGGTGGAGGGGAGGAAATTATGTTCAATCATTCGGCCAATTTTTCTGCCAACACAGGCTATCACAAATAGAACAGAGAACAGATTGGGATGACAATTAATAGGAAGACAAGACAAAAAAAGTTACAAACAGATGAAGGCAGCTTAGTAGGAAGACCAAAGAGTCTAGTGGATTTATCAGGACAGAGGGTATCTAAGAATGGTATGAGTCTGTTAGATGATGGTGAATAAAATTGAGCTTTTAGAGAGAATTTCATAGTTACCATTTATAGTGCTCAATTTTCCTATTAAGAGCATTTCTGTGGGCAATTCAGAAATACAATTTTGTACACTAAAATAATACTTTTCTCTTGAATTCAGCAATATCACAACCATGATGACAATTGGGAAAAATGATAGCTGAAAGCAGGATTTGTGCAGAGGAAAGAAAAATCAGAGTCACAATAAAAACAGCTCTATTAGAAGGGCTGACGGCTGAGTGCCATGTCCTTGGCTTGGCACCGGGCACTTAGTGGATGCCATTTGACTGACTCCTCACCCTGCGGAGTAGGCGTTATCTTGTTGATTCTACAGATGAGGAGGCTGAGGTTCCAAGAAGATAGTAATTTGCTCAATATTACACAGTCCGTCACACAGCCAGAGCAAGAACTCAGGACTGCCGGATTTGTCGCTACCCAGCAAAACTGGGCCCAATAACGAATTTTAGTCCTAATGATGAGCTCCTATAAAAGCTCACCAGCCCAACTTGTCCTGCAGCACACCACGGGGTCACAACCGTGCACCACGTGTTCCACTAAACCTACCGTAAGGACCCTCACAATGGCTTAGCACCCATCTCCAGTGCTGGGGTCTAGTCAGGGAATGTGTCCACTTTTGTGTACTTTCAAAAAAGATACTAATATAACTAGAATAAAATACATTAACAAAGGCAAAAGGAGGCAATGATCTCTCGGTGGGAGTTTGTTCAAGTATGCTGTTCCAGGTAGAATATATTTCAGAAATGCTTTTTCATTTATTCATAAAATCCACAGGTGCCAAAAAAGCCCATCTGGTTATCATAAAATATCCTGAAGAAAATCAAAGCAGTAGAAGCAGTTGGCTAAGAAATCCTTAATTTCGAGAGAGAAAGGGGCATGTTCATTCATTCAGAAACTTTGGAATATGCTTAGGAAAGAAAAAAAATAAACACACAGAGACAGTAGCCTTCATGTGCTGTTCAGATGGCAACAGTCCTCATTTTCCATGGGCAGCCTCACCCTGAGACTGGTCTCCCTCTGTTGGGCACTCCCTGAAATGGGACCAGACTTGAGGTCTTCTGCCCTCGCTGACATTAGGAGCTTTCACGTAAATGGATGCTTCATAACTACCGGTTGAACACATGAAATGTTTTGGGTGGTTCCCAACCTATTCCAAAC
The DNA here is from genome assembly GCA_963575035.1 of Avahi laniger. Lineage (NCBI taxonomy): Eukaryota > Metazoa > Chordata > Mammalia > Primates > Indriidae > Avahi > Avahi laniger. The sequence continues at coordinate 14,759 of CAUYSK010101725.1, forward strand.
TTAGATTTTGGTGACGATTGCACAACGCTGAATACACTAAAGACCACTGAAGTGATGATACTGAATTCTATCTCAACAAAGATTTTTTCTAAAGTAAAGGAGTAGTACAACTTTCTTAGGATACAAACACACTTCAAGGGAAAATAAAGATAAAGGGAAAAGACATATTATATTCAAATAAATCCCAATTAGACCAGCAGCTAACTTAGCAGTAGTGGAAGCCATTAGACAGTAAGAATTCATCTTTGAAGTATTAAAGGTAAATTATCTGGGTGAACGAATGATCTAATAACATTTCCTAGTTACCACGTGATGAGAAATGCCTCACAGCCTCAGGTGCTGCCTGGGCCATCATTCACGGGGACGGTGACACGCAGGTGCTCCCTGAAGTTGTGTGATGTAGAGGCCTGGAACCTACATTGAAAAGCACCTAATAAAAAGGAGATGAATGAATGACTTTGTGAATTAACGTCTTCATAAATGAATATGTAAATGACCATCTTTCCAGCAAAAAAAAGAAAAGCAGATTTTTGCTAGGCTTTCAAATCCAAGGATTATTTTTTAAAACTACTAGTAAATCACTTCTTTTTAGTATAAGAATGTCAGAATGGACTGCTCAGAAGAGTAGTGAGTTCCTTGTCACTAGAACTAGCAAAACAGAAGGCGGATAACCTCCTGACCAAGATCTTGGGGAGAATGAACTAAGGTAACCCGGCTCCCCCTCAAGGCAGTACAAACTGCTGCCATCTCTTGTCTGCGGTAAGCAGCTGCAGTGCTTTCCACGGCATCAGTGCACCCTCGCCCAGGGCTTCTCCCTGTTCACACAGAGGAAGGCAGGATAGAACAGAGCTGCTGGACAAAGTCCCCAAGGATTGAGAGTCATGTGAGTCTGGGCTCAAACCTCAGCAATCTGCCAGAAGGAGAACTAGACATGGAGGCCAAGCCCTGGCTCTGCCCCTCTGTCCCGAGGAAAGACACTCAGTGCTGCTGAGGATGGCCAATCACGATCTCAACAGTGCTAATATTGTGTTCCTTGTAAGTTTCCACTCCAGGCTTTATATCTTTTATACCTTGTTTACAGGTGTTACTCCATTTCTGCTTGAAGAGAATACATGAATAAATACATCAATTCTCCAAAGAAAGCCACAGAAATTGCTCAATTATCATATGTAATTTTAGGATAAAAGTGAGAGAAACAAAACCAGAGTACTGTTAGTTTGAGATTAAAGTAGAATGCCTTTTTCATAAGATAATAAAGGGTGAATGGTGGTGTCCCAAGCCAAATAATGACACGTGCTTATTCTCCTTTTAGAAGCTACAAATTCAAAGTACAATCTGAATGTTTTTTGCAGTCTTCACAGCAGTCCCAAAGCACTGCACATCCCTAAAAGACAGCAGAAGTCATTATTTCTTCATTAAACAGTCAGCCAAATCAAAGAAGTCAAAAAGCTGACAGTTTCAAGGTAGAGCATCGATTTAAAAAGTTCTCAAAAGTAAAGGCTCACCACCAACATTATCTCACAAAACCTTTCTTCCCCACAAATTAGTTTTAATTCCTATGGCCTAAGTCTCTTAGTACTAACTTTATAAAAAAGTTTCTCTCTCTCTCTCCCCGCCCTCCCTCTCTCACACACACACACACATTTTTCAAAAATGTTAAGTTCCTGGAATTTCCTTTGCCTTTTTCTGCCACAGGGCTTTTACACATGCATAAAAAACTACTTTCCCACACTACCACTTTCACCTATTTAAGTCTGGCTCCTTTTGTAAATCATTATTTCCCCAGAAAGCCTTCCCCAACCCTTTAAATTAGGTCAACCTTGATTATATACTCACAGTATCATATACTTTTCACACCTAGCATTTAGCAAAGTTACAGTTTTTCATTTATTTGTGAAATTGCTTGTCCCCTCTGCTGGACTTATGTTGTCTAATACAACAGCCCCTAGAGAAATGTGGGTATTTAAATTTAAAGTAACTAAAATCAAACAAAATTAACAATAAGTCCTTTAGATGCACCATCCATGACTCCAGTGACCAAAGCCACATGTGGCTAGTGGCCACCATGGTGGACGGCACAGAATAGGGCACTTCAGCCAGGGCAGAGAGTCCTGTTGGACGGCACTGCACTGACATGAGCTCCGTGAGGGCAGGGCTGTGTCTCGCTCCTCGGGACAATCCCAAGAGCAGTAGAGTGCACAGAATAAACCAGACACTCAACAAACATCTGTGAGGGCGAGAGGGGAAGACAGAAACTATGATTGTTTACTTTATAAATTATGTACCACTTTATAAAAACCCAGAAAGAGGAAGCAAATTATGTAAGTCTTGTTACCTGATTAGAACAGAATATTAATAATTAGTTACTTCTGCAACTTAAAACTGTATGACACAATTCCAAATATTCTAGAATGCCCACTCCCTATTCAACAAATATTAATATTTTTGAGTACCTAATATGTCCCACACGATACTACACAAAAATTTAATTCAGAACAGCTCACAGGCCTAAATGTGAAAACTAAAACAATGAAGTTTCTAGAAGAAAACATGATACTTCCATGACCTTGATGTAGGTAAAGATTTCCTAAACAAAAATTAGTGCTAACCAAAAGGAAAAGAATGATGATAAAATTAAGAAATTCTGCTCATCAAAAAACATTAAGAGAGTAGAAAGCCTAGGCACAGACTGTAAGAAGATGTCTGCAATACCCATGACTGACTAGGGACTAATGTCCAAAATACACTGAGTACTCCTATCAAGGATTTAGAAGGTAAATAGCCCAATTTACAAAATGAGAAAAATATTTTAACAGACACCTCACAAAAGTATATACCCAAATAATAAGCATATGAAAGGTGTGCAACATCATTGGTTAACTGAGAAAAGCAAATTGAAACCACAATGAAACACCACTATACATGGACCAGAACAGCTATAATTTAAAAGATTGATGCCAGGCATGGTGGCTCAGGCCTATAAACCTAGCACTGTGGGAGGCTGAGGCGGGAGGATCTCTTGAGCTCAGGAGTTCAAGGCCAGCCTGGGCAGGAGCAAGAACCCGTCTCCACTAAAAAATAGGAAAAAAAAAAATTAGCCAGGAGTCATGGCATGCACCTGTAGTCCCACATACTCCAGAAGCTCAGGCAGGAGGATCTCTTGAGCCCCGGAGTTTGAGGTTGCTGTGAGCTAGGTTGACACCAGGGTAGGGCAACAGAGTGAGACTCTGTCTCAAAAATAAGTAAATAAAATGAAATAAAATAAAATACTACCAAAACCAAGGGGTGGTGAGAAGCAGGAGCAAAGGAGAATTCACACATAGTGTTGCAGTGTATGGAAATCAAAATAACGATTTTGAATATCTGTTTGGCTGTGGATCTATTAAAGCCAACAAAAATGTGGGCTTACGTCCACCAAATACACACACAAGAATGTTTATAGTAGCATCATTCATAATACCAAAAAGTGAAAACAACCCAAATGTTCATCACAAGTAGAATGGATAAATTACGGTATTTTTGCCCAATAGAACACCATCCAGCAATAAAAAAGAACAAATGCAGCACAAAGCAATATTCATGGATCTCAGATGCAACGTTGAGTGAAGAGAAAAAAACAAGGCTCATACACTGATTGATTTTGGACTTCTGATCTCAAGAAATGTAAAAGAATACATATGTGTTATTTTAAGCCAAATAAAAAATAAAACAAAAGTCTGTATGCTGTATTTATTTCTTCTATATGAAATTTAAGAAGAAGCAACACTAATCTACAATGACAGAAGTCATAATTATAATTCTCTCTGTAGGGAGATATCCATTGGAACAGGACTCCAGGGAACCAGACAGGTGCTGGAAATTATTTATATCATGATCTGGGTTGTTACACAGATGAATATGAGAATAAAAATTAAAATTCATCAAGCTGTAAACTTAACATTTATGCTCATTATTGTATGTAAGTTATACTTCCATTAAAAAGACCTCAAATACCATTTACAACACAACAAAAATGACGTATTTGGGAATAAATGCAGTGTTAATAAAATACTGTAAGACTTTCACAGAGAAAATTATAAAACGTTATTGAAAGATGTTAAAGAAGACAAATAAATGAAGAGAGACACCATATTCACAGATAGGAAGATTAAGTATCATAAAAATGTCACTTTTCCCCCAAACTAATCTGCAGATTCAATGTAGTCCCAATCAATATTCTAACAGACTACTTAGAGGAACTTGACAAACTGATTCTAAAATTGATAGGGAAGATGAAAGGTCATCGAGTCAGGAGACTTGGCTCCCAGATTCCAAGACGCATCAGCACAGGAGAGACAGAACAAGCAGCGACTGGGACTGCCTGGAGGATTCAACTCACCTGGGATTCAGAGAACGATTAAGAGTTTTTCAAGAACACAAGCAGAAGGAAGACAGGCTATTCCCAAACTTTTCTGCACATTAGAATAATTTGGGGAGCTTTTAAAAACCCTAGTGCTAATGAAATCACAATGGCTAGGGGTGGAGCCAAGCAGGTTTTCTAAGATCCCCATGAGATTCCAAAGTGCAAAAACGTTGAAGAACCACTGGTCTATAATTGCAGGCCGCAAATGTGAGGGCAGGGCAAGTCAGAGAAATGTGAGGAATCCAGTCTTTCTGAATATAAGCCAAACGAGGGAGAAGGGGGGGCAGTGAGGCTACGTGGCAGCAAGGGGGAAAGACCACGCAGCCTGCAGGAGAGACACAGTCCCGGGGCAGTGGATGCCTCCGGAAGCTGTACAACAGCAGAGGAACAAAATCAGATTCCGCTTTAGAAACAGGACTGTGATGACAATGTGGAAGACAGTGGAAAGGGGGAAAAATTAACAGCTAGGAGGGCAATCAAAAGACAAGTACAGTGGTAATGATGAGAAATGGCAAGGGCCTGAATCTCAGCAGTGACGCAGACGGGGAGAGAAGGGTGGGAGTACGTAGAAAACAAAATTGGCGAGACTTGGTGTGATCAACACCATGAGCTAACAGTAAACCATCCTGCAGTGATCCATAGCAATCATCCCTTTCGTCTTTGGACAAAAATACTCTTAAATCTCCTCTACTGAACACCTACCTAATTTGTTTCACAGTGAGTCATCACCAGCTTGGTTGGAAAAGGCAATAATGAGAACAGTGAGATCAATGGTCCGGAAGACTTGAGGCTGCCTGAAATAGGATCACCTGTTGCTGATGAATGACAAACACCTGGGTTTTCATTCTATCCTGGTGGTTTAGGAAGTTATTTTCCAGCCCAGATTTAAATCAAAGAACTGATTCAACCTTCCTACCTGCAGGGATAGCAGTGGTTAGGGGTACGTGCACTTCACGGGTTATGAGACTGATGTCTGGGGCAAGAATTCAGCTTAGGGGTGTTGTAAAACTTTCTGTATCGAAGAAAGCCCTGACACTCAGAGATGTGCTCCTGAGAGCCCCAGGGAGCAGAAGCATGCTGACCTTTCCCTTGGCTAAGCAGTCATGCTGTGAAATTCCAGTTTGTGAGTCAGAAGGCTGGTAGGTGGCACAGGCTAAATATAACAATAGGCAGGCTGTCCAATGCATCGTTAACCTTTTTCCTGCAGAACAAAAGCAGATAACCCACTGAACACAAAACAAAAGCAGTGTATAATATGACGAATAGCCAACACAATCCAAAAATAATTGCAGATTTGAATTAAAATGTAAGATGTGAACTGATTTAAGCTGGAGACAGCTGGAAAATGCAAGATGTAGAGAGCTAGACAAATGCATTGAGCCCACCCTTACGATGACAAAAAAAAGTTGGGTAAACTAACTTTCCCTGACTGATCAGAGAGCTGCAGTCACAGGGAAAACAACTAACCTGAAACGTGGAGAGACAGCTGTAGGGGAAGTAGGACCCCAATGTTGCCGACACAGGACTCTGCCAAGTGCCAGGCGAGTCAACAAAAAGGTTCAGTGGGACTCTTCAGTGTGGGCTAGCAAGAGTATAAGGCCCTGGGGCTCAGACAGGGGCTGTCCACTGCATGCAGGCTATTCTGCCAGGAGCCCACTGGGAAGATAAAGAAGGACCCTGCGAAGGCTTCTCCTTGGAGCCCCTGCACCAGGCCAGCCTCCCTATCTCCCTTACAGAGTCAAAGCTGGGTGAAGAAGTGTGAGGGCACTGACAGAAACCCCCCAGCACTTGCGGAGGCGAACAGCAGCCCAGACTCACTTCCCTGTCTCCCTACAAATCAAAAGCCTTACAGGCAGCTAGTTGGATGGGGCAGAGGTGTCGCTGCAGTGATGTGAGCAGATGAGAAAGTGCTGGGGGAGCCTAGGAACAAAGTAGAAGAGGACCTTGGATAGAGCTCTCAGGAATTCTGAAATTTGATGGCAAAGAGGAAAAGGAAGAGTCTCCAGATGAAATGGACAAAAAGCTACCCCTGAGGCAGAAAGAAAAGCAAGAGTATGGGGAGAGAAAGCATCCGACAGGCACAGAGCTAGGAGCTGAGAATTAAAAGGCAAACAGGACCCTGGCCCTGCCCTCCGGGTGCACATAGTGGAATGAGAAGGACCAAAAGCGCAGGCACAGTTCCATTTATGGGGACAGGTGCGGGCAAGGGGGTGCACCCAGAGGGGTACGGGGAGGGAGGACGGCAGGCCAAGGCCATGCCTAACCTCTCACCACTATAGCGAGAACATGCAGAAAGTGCCGTCCCAGCATCTGAACGTGGTGAGCACTCACACATTTATGCTCTTTCCGTCCCCTGCACTCCAGCCACAGGAAAAAACCCAAGTTTCAGTAAAATCTCTGGCTGCCTTCTTAATAAAGCACATGTCTGTGAAAAACTCAATCTAGGAATTGCAAAGAAAAAAAGAATTATGGCATTAATATTCTAATCACCTTTGTCTTTGAATTCTGGGTAACTCGGGATTAGTCTCTGTTCTTTAAAAAATAAGACTGAGAATTCCAGAAATTAGTATTTATTTCCAAGAGGAGAAGCAGACTATGAGAAAGACATTGAATAACTGTCCCAATTTCAGAGCCCAATAACAGGGGAAGGGGCAAGGTATGAGAGTGAATATTATATATTCAAAAGTGAAAACTCTCAAAATTAATTCCCGGCCACAATGATAAGTTGAAGCATCCATTATCATTAAATTGCAAGGAAGCAAAATATAATGAAATGCCACACAGAAATTTTCCTTTAAAACTAGTCTCCAATTCCTAGACAAAAAACTGAACTGATTTGAACAATTCTAACTTCCCATAGGCAGAATTTGTCTTTAGCCTGATAAACACGAGGCATTTCAGGCAAGAAGAAATGCATTTTCCTGTGGAGACGATAGAGTCTAACAGGAGCTCACCAAGCTGCTTGACCAGATGCTAAACTGAGTGCTGTCAACTGCACTTCCACAGTCTGCGCCTGCTCTCCAGCCCGCCTGGCACTCTCCCGGCTAAGCCCTGCATGCCTCACCCTCTGGCAGCCACCTGCCACACCCGAGTGAATCTCAGAGGACATTCCAAGCCAGCTTGCTCACCTTCTTAAAACAGAGTCTCCATCATACCAACCTTCTTTCAAGAAGCTTTCAGTGGCTCCCCAGTATCTTTCCAATAAAGCCCAAATTACTTCTGGAGTTTCAGGCCTTCCACAGCCTACCTGAATCTGCCCTTCCCACCCGGAACCTCTCTTACTCCTGGACCCTCTGAGCTTCCCAGACTTGCCTGTGGCCCCCACCCCTACCTGGTGGCATTGAGCTCATCCCTAAGTTGAGTCTCTTGCTTGCCCTTCTGGGTGGATGGCTTTTGTCAACAGAGCGAACAGGAAGATGAGCAGGTTTGGAGCGAATTACAACATGTCAGAGTTTAGACGGGTTGAATTGGAGGCACTTTGGGGACTGTCAGGTGAAAATGTCAGGAAGCCAGCTAAAAATACAGAAGTGGAATTCAAGACCAGAAATAAAGATCTCAGAGTTGTTATCATAGTGTTGGAGCCTGTGAAATCATTTAGGGGAAACATGGCGTAAGAAAAGGATTAAGGACAAAGTTGTTAGGAATACCAAGAGTAGGAATGCAGACAGTGAAGGAGAATCAACAGGGAAGTCAGTGTGGTAATGGGAGGGCCAGGACAGAGAAGCATCTCAGCCTGAGAGGAGGACTGTGTCCAAGCCGGTGTCATCTGACGAGGACTGATAAGTGGTGACTGTGGAACAGGGAATGGAAGTCAGAAGCCTCATCGCAGCAGGCTGAAAAGCACAAGAGGTGACAGAGTAAAGCGGGGAAGAGGAAGGAGTAGCTAGAGAGAAACTGTCATGTGGAAAAGGATTTATTCTGGTCTGTACAGATTTATAAGATAGACAAAGACTGAGTTTATCTGCTGAGGGATTGGTACAAAACTGCTCCAACCTCAGGATACAGAAGACCCCCCGGGGAATGGGTCAGAAACACAGATCCCAGCCCAGTGCCCACAGAGACAGATGTGGGAGAGCTGGGTGGGCTGAGGAATCTGCATGTCATTAATAGCAAGCGCCCTCTGACACAGGTCATCCGGGGACCATGACTTAGAACAACACTGGCAAGTTCAAGAGTCCAAAGAGAGAGGATAACTGATCAGAACGCAGGCCAGACGATTAGCCTCTGGTGAGAGCAGCGGCGGTCTTCCCCCAGGATCAAATAGATGCAGAGGAGGAAGCTGAGGAAGCTTCTGCCTGGTGGCCTCCACTGGTCCCTGAAAGGGTCATCTGCTGAGAGGAAGCGGTGCAAGAGTAGGGAAGGGGCCTTGAAAAGGGTGGCACATTGACAGTAGCCAAAACTGGGCACATATTTGTCCATATTTTTTGAATGAATGAATGCTGAATAGTGGGAGAGCCCTGTGATGCAAATAAGCATATCTTCCCCACAGCATTAAAATTCGTGAGATTAAATGAATGCTACTCACCAAAGTCAACTGGTCCCTTCCCCAGATACAAAAGCAGCAGATAACTCAAAGGACAGGGTTTACCACCCACTCCCTCTCACCCTCCCATCTGCCAAGGGTGGGAAGACACCTCACGTGGACTGGTATCATATCTCCATTAAAAAAAAAAAATCAAGTGTCCATCTGTGCAACAGAACTATGACATTCAGTTCCCAGGAAACCAAAACTTTATCTTTATAACCACAAAGATGCGTCTAGAAATATTGTTCTGTTTGTTCCCTAAGGGAAGCAAGAAGCAGAAAACAGTAAGACAAACTCCCATGGTAAGCAGGGACCCTGGCGCTGTGTGTGAGGCCTTGGAGAGACTCACTTTCCTGTTTTGTAAAACACATTAGACCAGATGACATCTACCATCTCACCTCATTCTGTGATGCCAAGGATCACTATTTCCCATATTGAATTGGAAATGCCACATTTAATTATCATGTCTAACAGAAACTGTCAGCAGCGAAAGCTGACATTTCCCTCCTTTCCCTTACAAAACCGAGAACCAAACCACAGATAGAGAAAACCAAATTAAAGAATTAATTAATTGAAAAGGAAACCAAAAGCAGGTGATGCTTTCATTCCACTGTCAAGAAACAGCAACCCGTGAAGGTAGCTTTCATCTAAAGCATCAATCCCAGTAAAATCAAAACACTAATTTATCAGTCTCTCTGATAGCTCACGGTGCTCAGACACGTCCCTCAGACATAGAGGGCATATGCAGCAGACTGTCTTGGTCTTCTAGATAATACCTTGATGAAAAACTTCTTGGACAAAAATAATTTTCCATCTCATCAGATGAGAAAGCTATTACGCAAAAGTATTATTACTGAGACATTTCTAATTGTTTCATTCTTTTAAAAACTTTTTTTTGTAAAATATAACACTGATTGACAAAACTGCATGAAATAAATGGATAGCCTAATGAATTATTATGAAGCAAATGCCATTGAAACCACCACATAGGTCAAGCAATGGAATTGTGCCAGCCACCCCGCGGCCCCGATATGCCTCACCCTAGTTCTCATCCCCTTCCTGGCCCCAAAGTGCCCACTGCCGGGACTTGGTGGCATCACATCCTTGCTTTTCCTTGTCGTTTTACCACCTGAGCATGTAGCTGTGAGCGCTGTGTTTTAGCTGTGCCTGTTTATTTCCAAATATGTTGTTTAACTCTCTCTTCAATGCAGGTAGCCCTTTTGTCCCTTTTTATGTTTTCTTTTGTATGTGTCAAATATAGATAGCTTAAGATTTGCCATTTTAACCATTTCTAAGTGTACAGTTCAGCAGCATTAAGTACTTTCACACTGTTGTGCAATCATCACCACCATTCATCTCCAGAACTTCATCCCTTTCCCTTCATAATTTACTTGAAGAAACCAATTCGTTTGACTGCAGAGTCTCCTGGAGTCTGGACTGCCAACTGCGTCCCAGGGTGTAGTTTAACAAGTTTTTGTGTACTCTGAAGTCCTGTAAATTAGTGGTTAGAGCTAGAGTGGTGATTAGCCTCAGGGGTGACTTTGGGGGCAACACTGATTCCCAAAAGGTGCTGTGTTCTCCCAGCAGGAGGAACATAATGTGTGGTTGTCTCCTGTTTTCTTATGTGGATTATTATTATCCATTAACCTATGAGGGATCTCAAGATGGTGATGTTCTAGTTCTACCATCCCTTTTTCCACGGTTAGCTGGAATATTTCTAGAAAGAGAAACTCTTCTCATCAACTATTCGATTGTCCAATGGTACAGTTTGTATAAAACAGCAGAATAAATACTCACTACTTACCATTTTCAAAATAATGAATCGGTTCCCCATCATTTTCTAAAGGTGAACAATTCTTTTCAGCAGCACTGAAAACTCATAGATTGAAACACAATTCTGTTGATTAATACTCAGATTGCCAGAGGCAGCCTTTTCAGGTTGGGTCCTTTTGACACAACTTTAGTACTACTCTCTAATCACTCCCCGGTACAGGTTTGACAAGATGTTCCAGGGTCACCTTGCTAACTCCACGTCCTGCTCCAGACCTGGAATTGGCCATTTCTCCAAGAAGCACTGGTTTCTTTGAGTGGCAGAGTGTTTTAAGACAATGATGTGTGCATTAGGAATGTCATTGCTGCTGGGCTGGTCTGTTTCTAGGCTTTAATAATGTACTGAGCTAGGAGATGGATGATTGAAAGTTAAATTTTTAAACAGCTCATGATTTCTTACTGATTTTTTATTCAAATTCTAGACTATGAGATTTTCACTTAATCTCTTATATCTTACATCAGTTTCCTCCTGTCTTCCATATAAGAATCCTAGTTCAAGACCAGACTCAGATGATAGAATTAGATGATCACAAAATTAATCATTTACTTTACTCCACATTAATTAATACACAGTTTCAGAATATCAATACCAACACTCTCTCTACCAAAATAGTTACTGAAAACAGTTTAAAAATAACTTTTGCATATGATTTCCCCATGTCCCCCTATCTTTTAAATTATTACGATATATGGACATTTTAAGAGCAGAGTGCCATGATATACTATATCCTCCCTTTCAATGCTCATCTAGTCTGAGCTATACAAGTAACTGTATGTTCAAAGCTCACCATGAGTCCTTACAACAATGTCTCTCTACTCATTCTAGCTGTCCTTCCCTAGTAGAATCCTCAAGAAGGAATCATAAGAACATAATCCTTTCTTTGCTGCATATTGACAACAATTTATCTAAGTCCTTAATGCCTAAAAGTTAGTATGACTGGACCTAAAAATCTCTGGCTCACATTTTTATTACACAGGTATTTAAAGCACTCTATTCTATTAACTTCTGGCATATATTGTTGCTGTCAAAAAGTCCAATGATAATATGATTTTCTTTATTTCATAAATCACTTGCTTTTTTGGCCTGAAGGCCCAAGAAATTTCCCCTCCCCCCCCCCAGGTCCAGTAATTTAATCAGAATATGTCTCGGTCATTCTGGGTCAACGTTCTCAGTGTGCCCATTTAATAAATAACTTTAAGTACTTTTTTAATTTCAGAAAGTTTTCTTGAATTATAGTTTTTAACATGTTATGGTTCTATTGTTTTGGTCTCCTTTGGTGTCTCACAGCAGATGAGATACACACACACACACACACACACATATTTATATTTATATGTGCGTATATGTTAGATCTTCTTTGCCTATCTTTGAAATGTGTCACTTTCTCTTTAATCATTTTTCTTTTATTCTTTTTTTTCCTTCTTTTCATCTTCTGTTTCCCTTAATGTATCTGTTAGATATATTCTACTCACTGGAAACTACATTGATGAAAAAAATTTTTTCAGTTCTTTCTTGAGTTCTATCCATCTCATTTTTTACTTTTTCTAATTCAGATTTATGTTATTCTTTTGCACTTATATTATTTTTTAATGTCTTTTAGCTCATTTTGAAGTACTTATAATTTTCATCAGCTTTTGAGCATGTTCTTCTGGCATGTTTTCATGGTTTGTAGGTATGTGATTTTTGTTTTCATTACAATAACTTTATAGGGTATTTGACCATATTTGTCCTTTTCCGTTGACTATTTTTACATGAAACTAGTTTACATAAACTTTTAGGAGAGATGATGAGGATAGCTCTTCCCACTGATAAATCTACACTCTGTACTCTGTGTTTCTAGGCAGTTGTCAAAAACATGAGGGCTTATTTTCTTAGCTCTTAGCTCTGCTCCCCTCTGCCACTTGCTGCTGGACCTTCCCTTTCCTTTGCTCCACCATCTCACATCTATTCCTGCCAGCTTCTCCCCAGCTGAGTCTTTGCACTCCTCTGCTATCGGAACATATAAAGCCCCTCCCTGTTTCAGCTGTTGATCTCAACTTGGCCCACTGAACTGCCCAATGAGTACCTGCTGACTGGGGATGCCCGGGTCTGTCAATTAACTAGGTCCGTGAGGATACTCTAGAATCCAGTTTTGTTGTATATTTTGCCTATGTGTGTATTTGGTTTTCCTATCTGAGTTTTTCGGTGTATTTTATTGGATAATTCAGAGATATCCAAAACCTAGGACAGTTTGCCACCATCTTCCAAGACCTCTAATCTTAAACATAAAATTCTAAGAAATCAGATTTCTGGGTATTGTAAGTATCATAGGAAAAGGATATACCATTTTCTAGGTGAAAAGTTGACTACTTTTACACTAGGCTGATTGCGTGAGTGAGAAAATAGAGTGATAGCTCTCAAGAATTTGAAGACAAGGAAATAATTTGCTATCTTTCATTTAGAAATCAAAACAACAGTAAAAGTAGGTGTTCTACAAAGTCATCTTCTTCTCACTATTTTTTAATTTTAAAAATATCAAACCTACAGAAAAGTTACTAGAATAGATGAATACCCATATTCCTTTATCTAAAGCCACTAATTTTTAGTAACTTGACACATTTACTTTATTTTTCTCCATATTCACATTCACACAGTATCTTTTTTTTCCTGAACCACAGCAAAGTAAATGGAGGCATAATTATCTTTCACCCTTCCTTAAATACTTCAGCATATATTTCCTAAGAACAGGAACATTCTGCTACAATTTCAATTTCATTATCACATTTAATATATTTGTCATTGATATAATGATATTATCTAATATATAATATATATTCAGTTTCCCCAATTGTCTCAAAAATCTTTTGTTTTTAAATCCAGGATATGATTAAGGATCGTGCATAGTATTTGACTGTCATATTGCTTCAATTTCTTTAATCTAGAAACTTCTTCCCACTTGCTCTTATAAAATAGGAATTATGAAATTTACTTTATAGAGAGCTGTTGAGAAGATTAAATAGAAATAAAACAAAGTGGCTAGCCCATTCTTTATACACAATTATTGACAATGCTCAATAAATATTAATTTTCTTCCATCTGTCTACAGCCCACACTGAATCCAGTATCCTGGATTTGTGTGTCAGCTATATTTATTGCTGTAAATTTTAAAAGTGGCATCTAATTTCAGTAACCATAGTTAATGTGAGTCCAAAGCAAATTGAGTCCACATGTGGTCCCAGTTAGAGGTTTCTGAGGCTGTCAGACTGTGAGCCACCAAGGAGTCCTTCTCCCAGTCCCAAGAGGCCACAGTGAGCCTCTGCCACTGAGTTTGCAGCTGTCTGCAAAGGATGGCCTCATGATTCCTTAGACTGAACTGCACATAGCATACACTACCTGTGGACCACACTTTGTAAGGGTTCTGTGTGTCCACCTTTCTCCTCTATAAACCTTGACCTGGTTTCCTCTGTTAAGACTTGCCCATTAAGATTCTCTGTCTCATTCTACCATTTGCTGTGTAAATAACTGGCCAGAACTTCTATTAACCATTATCAATAAAGTGGGCATCTAATTAATAATAATCATGCGCTGTTTTGCATTTGTGCTGTATCTAATTAACCAGAAATTAGGCCAGCCTTACATTGACAAACCACTTGATAACCATAATTCTAGTTCTGATTTGGTTTTATTTTAAAAGGTAGAAGAAGATATTCCCAGGCTACGAACCTCAAACTGCAATTTCACTCTCAGCTTAGAAGGGGAGAGCAAATGCCCAGTCCCATCTGTAACAAAAGTCAGAAGCACAACAACAGAACAAAATAGGCCTGCATTGGACACATAAACCCAAATAGTCACCCAAACACAAAAAGCCAAGGTTTCCATCCAGAAGCCTTCTATACGATTCCACAGGACAATGTGACACAGGTGGTCAGTGGCAGAAGCTTCAGTCACAGTCACTTCTAGGTGACTTCACTTCTAGCCTGGAAATCTGCCAAGACATACCCCTGGGATAATATTCAATCAAGCATTCCTAGGACGGGTGTCCGACACCATTTATCCTGCCAAACCCCTTTCTTGGGAGAAAGAAGTCAGAACCTAGGTAATTCTCTGTCTACTGATTTAAAAAAAAAATGTAGTTCAGTGGTATAAAGCAGTTTACCAACAAAAATCCATTTCATCAGACATTTTAAGTCTTGGTATAATTTTTTTTTTTTTTTTTTTTTTTTGAGACAAATTCTAACTCTGTTGCCCTGGCTAGAGTGAGTGCCGTGGCGTCAGCCTAGCTCACAGCAACCTCAGACTCCTGGGCTCAAGCATTCCTTCTGCCTCAGCCTCCCGGGTAGCTGGGACTACAGGCATGTGCCATCATGCCCGGCTAATTTTTTCTATATATTTTTAGCTGTCCAATTAATTTCTTTCTATTTTTGGTAGAGACGGAGTCTCGCTCTTGCTCAGGCTGGTCTCGA
>CAUYSK010101732.1:0-68618 GCA_963575035.1 Avahi laniger
CATGCCAACCATTCTGTGTGGCCGGTTGACCATATAATTTGTTGATCCAACAGTCTGTTTATTATTTTTATTATACCTTTCTATATTAGTCTGATAGTGCTGTCATAACAAAGTACCACAGACAGGATGGCCTATGCAACATGAATTTATTTTCTCACAATTCTGGAGGCTGGAAGTCCAAGATCAAGGTATCAGCAGGGTTGGTTGATTTCTTCTGAGGCCTCTCTCCTTGGCTTGTCTATGGCCATCTTCTCCCTCAGCTTCCATGTGGTCTTCCCTCTGTGTGTCATGTGTCCTAACCTCCACTTCTTGTGAAGATATGTGTCACATGGATGAAGACCTACATGAGTGACCTCATTTTAACTGAAATGCTTCTTTAAAGGCCCTGTCTCCAAATACTGTCACATTCTGAAGTACTAGGGATAAGCACTTGAACACATAAATTTCAGGAGACACAATCAGCACATAGCACTCTCTCATCTCCACACTTCCCATTTTATCCTGCTGAGATTCCATGGTCTGTCCTTTCAATCACTACTTTGTGAACAATATCATCTCCTTGCCTCTATCTCCCTCTGCTATACTAACCTAGGAAAACCTCAAACTAGTTAAACTCAATTATTTCATTATTCCATACTTATGTCCATGCAAATACAGCTACACAGTGTAGGAACATACACACACACACATATATATATATATTCGTGTCATCTAGTCTATATTTAAATTAACAACCACATATCTCATATGAGCAATTAACACTAACTGACAATCTTGCTACACATGCCTAGTGTTTTCTGAAACAATTCTTTTATACTTTTTTGTATTGCCTCAACTTCTTCCACCTTCTTCTCTTACCACATTCATAGCCTCTAATCTTGCCTCCTACCACATTGTAGGAGAAAATAGACACACTTTGAGGACCCCCTTGAAGAGCCCTCCCAGGTCTACTGACCTACCCATGTCTGTACGCACACTGGCATAACGTCTTCCGTGGCCAGCCCTTCCACTTGTTTTCTGGATCCCATCTTCTTTTACCTAACCAAGAATGAAGCTCCTTGGTTTTAACCTACCTCTCTTGCATTATCAGGTTCTTTCTCTCTATAGGGTCACTTCCATCTGAATACATACACATTTAGAATATTTTATTTAAAATAATTTCTTGACCTTACTCTATCTGCTGCCTCATCTTCTTCTCGCCCCTTCAGAGTAAAATTTCTGAAGGAAGTGTCTATTGTGGTCTCTACTTTCTTGTAACCCATTCTCTCCTCTGCTCACTTTGACCAGTCTTCTATCCCCACCACTCTGCTCTGCTAAAGGTCACCAGTGGTATCTGTGATGCCAAATCCAGTGGTCACTTTGCTGTCTCCATTTCACTCTGACCACAGCAGGATTCAGCACAGTTCACTGGTCTTTTGTTACTAAAACACCGTTTCTTCTTGGCTTCTGTGACACTCATGTTCCTGGTTTTCCTCCCACCTCACTGACTACTCTTGCTTAGCCGCCTCTGTCCGACCCCCACTTCTGCTCACTCTTTAAATCATTGAGTGCCCCTGGGACTAGTCCTAAGCCCTCTGCTTTTCTCTTTCTACACTTTCTCCTTAAGTTTTATCTCCAGTTCCAAGCCTTTAATACTACCCATCTGCTGATAACTTTTAAATTTATTTCTCTAAGCATTTATAGTTTCCCTAAGCTCCAAATTCAGGTATCCGACTGCTTCATGTGCATCTACACATATGTCTGAGAGGCACTTGAAGCTTAATACAGTGTAAACAGAATTCTTGATCTATAACCCCACTTTGCAAAACTCCTTCTGCTCTGACTTCCCCTTGGATTATAAAAATATACTCTGATTGAATTCCCTGCACTCACTCTCGAGCCTAAATCTCCCCAACGGCCCACAGAGCAGCCAGGATGATCCCTTTAAACTCACGATCTTAGCATAAAACTCTTTATTGCTTCCTAGTGCAGCGAGACATTAGCCCTAACACCTTACAGTGCCCTTGGTGCTTCGCATGACTTGCCCTTGACACACCTCTCCATCTTATTCCCTTGCCATGTTCCCCATTTACAGAGGGGAGCCAGACATTCTGGCTTTTTTCTGTCCCTTGACCATGCCAAGGTTTTGCCTACCTTGAGAGCTTTGCACTTGTTTTTCCCTCTACCTGTAACGCCCGGCCCTTGATCTTTCTATACCAGCACATGCTTTGACATTTGGGTGTCAGCTCAAATATTCCCTCATCTTTGAAGTTTTTCTGTCCAATCCATCTAAATTGGGGTTCCAATCACTTTTTAAAGCACCACCCTATATGATTGTTTCCATAATAAATATAATTTAAATTGGTTATTTGTTTGCTTATTTATCATCTGTTTCTTGCTCCTGAAAATGCAAGCTCTACAAGAAAAAGTTTTTGTCTTTTTAACCCTTGTAAATCCCCTGTGCCTAAGCCAACACTTGCCTTAACATATAGATGCTTGTGGACCAAGTGAACAAATCGATGAATACATGAATGAATAAACTCTGCTTCAAGGAATTTATTTTAATAAGGTAATCAAACTACACATACAGGGATGTCTATCCTAGTACTAGTCACAGAATTGGAAACAATCTAAATGACCAACAGATTGGCTAAGTAAATTGTACAATATCCGTGTAATAACAATAAGGAATAAAAAAACAAGAATCAAGAATCAAGTAGAATTATATTTATTGACTTGGGAAAATGTCAACTAGATATTGTTGAATGAAAAAAGTCATGTAACCAAACAAAAGCCAGAGTATGCACCCATTTATGTAAAAGTATGTTTACACAATATTATACATAAACTATGTATATATACACATGTACAAGTAGACAGATGTCTGGAATTATGACTGGAAACATTAACAATGATTATCTCTGAGAAATCTGGGAGTGATTTTTACTTTCCTCCTATACTTTTCTGAATCATTTCAATTTTTATATGAGCATGAATTATGTTCATAATTGGAAAAGTAAAGATTAAAATTTCTACTACTAGCCTTTGGCTCATTCTATAGACAATTCTAGGATTTTTCCAAAGGATTTTTGAGGAAAAAAAGAAGTTTTTTGGTACATTTATTCTAAAGCGATTTGAATTTTATTTGTTTTTCCTCTCTCTTGTTTTTCTTATTGTTATTTGAAATGTAGGAACACTGATAGCATTGCAAAAAAATAAAATAAAATAAATCAAAAAAATATTATTAGGCCAAGCTTTCAAAGTGTCTTTTAATATAGCATCAAGCATGTTCGCATTTTTATTACTGATTATAATGTTCAACAGCCTGTGACACAACAATTCAGACTTTTTGGCAGACAGAGTCCAGTTTCCATTTCTTTCAGTACAAGATGTAGGGTGTGGAAACTTTCTACTTCCTTGGAAACTCTTCTGAAAACGGGTTTTCACTCAATTCAACCTCTAAGTGTTTAAGAGGTGACTGAATTTCTGAAAGTGGTCTGACTGTTTTAGTGCCGCTGGCAACCACGGTAACTTTCACACTATGCGAAAGGGGGAAAAATCCATATTATTAAAAATTTGCCCTAGATCTCTTTCCCATTTCCTATTTTTTTTCATAAAGAGGCCAAAATATCAGGATCATTTTTCTATGGAAACATTTAAATGCAGCATCGAATATTTGCTTATATGACTACATCTCTGAATAATAATGATAATATTAATCACTTATTGTTATTGAGAAGGCAGCTACAAAAAGAACAGATGCTTAAATTCCATACAGTGTTTTCTTTTTTCCTTTCTTTCCTTTTTTTAACCACTATACTGCCAAATAGAATACCCATTTTTATTTAACGGCCTGAGTGAGCATCAACAGGATGCCTAAACTACATACAATTTTTATGGAAGATAAAAACGCCATCTTTAATTAATTCCTTAACTGGGAAAAATGTATTATAATGATGTTTTCCAAATGGAAATAGCCTCTGCCTGTGCTTAACATTCAGAAGTTGGTCGGTGGCTTAGTCCATTCCAGCTGCTGTAACAAAATACCATAAACTGGGTAGCTTATGAACAACAGAAATTTGTTTCTCACAATTCTGGATGCTGAGGAGTCGAAGGTCAAGGCAGATTATTCAGTGTCTGGTGAGGGCTAATTTTCTGGCTCATAAAGGGTGACTTCTTGTGTCCTCACATGGTGGAAGGGGTAAAAGAACTCTCTGGGGTCTCTCCTATAAAGGCACGAGCCCCGTTCATTCATAAAGGCTCCACCCTCATGACCTAATCTCTTCCTAAAGGTCCCACCTTCTAATGCCATCACCTTGGGGGTTAGGGTTTCAACATATTAATTTTGGTGGAACACAAGTACTCAGACCATAGGAGTTGACTTCCTAGGACAAAAATCCTAAAACTAGACAACTTTTATATCTGATCTGGATGCAGCCATTTGCTTTTGTGGAGTAATTACAACTTCCCAGGGAGTCCTTTTGCATTTTCTGCTAATGGAATTCGAAAGGAAGCTGGCCATGAACTTTTGGGTATGCTATTTCTGTTCCCAAAGCTGTATTTCCCACTACCAGGAGCAGGGAGAAGGAGGAAGGTAGATTATGGTGAGTGATTCAAATTATACCACATACTTTGGTACATCTTCAGAGCTCAAATGTAGATTTCTTAAAGCCCTAGAGGGTCACTGATTTTTTTAAGTTCCAATATCTCATCAGTTCCCGTGACTTTGATTATCAAATGATCACCGATGCACTGTACATCTAAATCCGCATCTCCAGTCCTCTCTTCATCCCTGAACTCCAGGCCCGTGTGGATAAATGCTCTCTTGCAAGCTCAGCACATCACAAATTAATTCCATCATGTTCTCTATAAATTTGATCTTTCTTATGAGTTTTCTATATCAGTTGATATCCATCGATCTATATTCTTAGCTGCTGATATCTAAAATTGAAGCTTAAAAGTCAAATTTCTCCTTTCTTTCAACTTTACAAACTTTCTCGAAGACCTGTAAATTCCATGTCAGCGATGTCTCCCACTTTTCTAATCTAAGTGTCATTTTTACAATCAAATCCCCGTTATCTCTTGTCTAGACCAAGAATTGGCAAACTATGGCCCGTAGGCCAAATCTGGCCCACTGCTTGTCTTTGTAAATAAAGTTTTATTAGATCATCTGTGGCTGCTTTCACACTGCAAAGTTAGAGTTGAGTAGTTGCAACGAGGGTCATGTGACACATAAAGTCTAAAATATTTACTGTCTAGTTTGACCTTCATGATCTAAACCATAGCAACAGCCTCCTAAAAGTTCCTTTTGCTTAAGTAATACACTCAATAGAGAAGAACTTATAGATGTTTAAGCAGAGAAAAGAAAAGAAACAAAAACAATCTTCATCCCTCAATAATAACCACTATAAATCCAGACACATATATTATTTCTTGAAATAATTAAGTGATAAACACTATTTTTCATAAATTGAGTCTTATCTTTCAGCAATAATAAATGATTTCTTTCCTTATAAGTTGTTATGATTATGTAATATCCAATATCACAAAGATTATTACTGCTCTAAGATTTTTGACACATATTTCCAAGTTGCCCTCTGGATAGGCTGTACTTTCACATCTCCACCGGGATTGGGATCTAAAACCAAATCAAGTTTTAACCTCTCCAATTCTAGCCAAACATAAGCATCACTTCTTTTTTATGATGTGGTAACTCAATACTATTTTCATTTTTATTTCTGTCATTAATGGTAAAATCGAATATTTTGCATGTTTGATAACCATTTGCGTGTCTCCTTGTGTGATATGATTAAGCTTATTCTTTTCCACTTTGCAATTTTAGTGAATTCCTTTCTCATAGTTACTTACTAGTATTCCTAATAAAACAATAAACGTGTCCAAAAGACTACAAGGTGAGGCACAGTAATCTCAACAGCAAGATTCTAGATGTGATTCTTCTTGATTGACAGACTTATGAACTAAAAAACACATTGTCTTACCCACAGGCATCTGATATAAACAATAGTAATTGTTAATGAAACAACAATAATAACATAAGCATTTTACATATATTACTCACTGTAAATCTCATGACAGTCCCATCAGCTCTTACTATGCCCATTTTATAGATATGAAAACTGAGGCACAGGGTGGCTAAAAGACCCTAGGGCTAGGTTGGCCTCGAAATCCATCCTCTTTACCATAACGCTACACTCTTACAATGATATCAATAGTTAAAGGCAGCAACCCTCTGTTTATCATATCGGCCTTAAATATTTTGGACAGTTGTCCTTTAATTTTGTTTGTTATATATGTGTCTGTAGGAATTTTTTTATTATATAGAAATTTTCTATTATTATGTAGTTAAATATAATCACTGCTTATATTTATTTTCTTTTTTTAGTATTATGTTTAGGAAGACAATCCTCAGCACAGCATTTACTTATATTTTTTTTCTATTTTGCCTACAATTGTATTTTTAAATAATTTATTATATATCTCTGATTGTAGAAAACTCAACTCCATGTTGTCAATTCTAAACCGTCACTCACAGAACTATCATATACATATTGTTAAAATTACAATCTGACTATGCAATATAGCTTCCCAAAAATCTTCAATAACATCCAAGATTCTACGGAAATAAAAAAAGATAATTTTCTTTGTTTGGACTTCAAGATCTTGCAGGATCTAGTTACAATGTAGCTCTCTAATTCATTCTTCACTATTTCTCCATTTCCACTAAATCAGTGTTTCCAGAAGACACCCATGTTGCCTATCCTCTGCCTTTTCTTATCACCTCTTCCATTTTTATGAAATCCCTGCCCAAATTGGACACGTTATTTGTCATCAAGCTCAAATGCTGTCTCTTTTCTGGAGACTTCTGAATCCTTCACTAGGAATTATCTCTTAGGCTATCATTTCATGGTACGCACAATTATTGCATTAATTACACAGAATTATAATGTCTACCCCTCATCTGTTCACAACCTCCAACAGGAGAAGGACCCATTCTTATTCCCTTGTATTTCCCTCACAGAGATCAGCAAATAGAGCAAATACCCAGTATATGTATTGGCTAAATCAAATCGAATGAAAAATGCTTTCATGTTAATTTACCCATTTGTCTCTCATGCAGTTTTCATCTCTCCTATTTTGCCTTCTTTATTCATATCATCGTGTACCATATGTGAAATTATCTGTTGCAGCATTGTCATGCATTATTCATATCCTAGAGATTTTCCATGGAATGATTAATTTTGAAGAATAAAATATTTGGAAGTTTTCTGCTTTTTTCTCTTTGACTCAACATTTGGACCAAATATGTTGCATAGTTATTAAGAGCAGGACTCTTAAAGGTAATGACATTTTGTGAACAGATATAAACTATAGTCTGAGACATCTTAGAAAACATATGTTTTTTTTAAAAAAAACCTAATCATTTTGAACCAGGTCAAGTTAGTTGTAAAAACAGAAACAAAATCCATAATAATGTAGATAATAATAAATATTTGCAAGCCTTAAGTTTATACCTCTATGAAAATTTAGAGTAAAAAAGAAACATTTATGTATTTTTCAGATACCTAAAGTCATACTGACCTTGTTTCTCTTATTACATGGTCTATTAACAGAATTTTTACTCTCCCAGAAAAGCTAGGGTGTTAGTTGAAGCTGTACTAGACTTCCAGAGTTGCAATTCTCTGATAAGAACAGCATTTCACGGCTAGTATTTGAAGGCATGCATATAATAAACTGGAGAACATCTTACTTAAAAAATACTATTTATATCTTTTTCCAAAGAGGCCTTCCTTTAAAATCAAGCATCGATCACGGAAGTGAAACACATGTGTAATGGGCATAAACCAGCTCACTGGAAAATCCTTTGTGGCTACAGACAATTCAGGAATACCAAGACAGCACACATGTGAGAGCATCTTGCAGTCAAAATTCAACTCATATGAATGTTAAAACTATTATAGACTATAAACATCCTTCCCCTAAGTACAGCAATCCATATTTTAAAACAGTAAGAATACTTTTAAGGAAAGTTATAGCAAAAGACAATAAGTAGCAGAAATTGACATTTCTGTATTGCACTCATTGGATACGTTTCAGGCTCTTCACTTCAGTGTATGAACTTGCCATGGCTTCCTTCTCCCGCACCGTCTTCTACCTATTCACCCCGCTACCCTTCATTCTATCCATACCAGCTTGTGCTTTTCTTTTTGTCTCAGCACATTTTGAACTAAAAGGGCCAGACACATTGCAAAATTAAAAGAGGGTTTTTGACTGCTGAATGCTACGTACAGGAAACAGGCTGAGAATACCACTCAGCTGCAGACACAGGGCAATTCTCATTGAGGAGGAAAGATTCTCAGAGGGAAAAATCAAGAGCATGGAGAATCCTTTCCAGGACAGAAGCCTAAGCCTTAATCAAGAATAAATAATCAAGTCGTGAATGTATCCAGGTGGATTTCAGAATTACTGTGGACCAGAGACTAAAATGTCTTCTGTTTCCTTCCTTTGTGAATGGAAATGTCTTCTGGCTGTCATCTTATGCCTGTCCCATCATTGTATGTTGAGTATGTGGGGAACAGATAATCTGTCTCCTTTGTTCACAGGTCTTTGGATTGAGAAAAACTGGTAGAGGATTTGTATTTAAGGAGCTACAAGGAGCCTCCTCATACACTTGAATCTAACGAACTCAGATCTGATCTAGATTATGGGATCCTGGACCACGAACCCCAGCCTGATGTCATATGTGATGAGATTTAGGGATCCCTGAGGAGGACATGAGCTTGTTTTTCATTTAGAAGAGGTATGAATTGTGTGGCCAGAGGGAACACTGTATTTTCAGAAAATGTCCACAGTAAGTAACATTTCCAGTCCAGAACCTTGCCAACCCACCAGAAAGTACAATTTATTTTCTCTATTCTTGGAATCAAAGGGCCTTTGTGACAGCCTCAAAGAATAGAACTGTGTGGAAGTAACTGTGTCGAACATCCAAAGCCAGGTCACAGAAAGGTGTGCAGCTTCCGCCTGACTCTGTCTCCCTTTGGGCACTTCAGCCACCCTGTTGCGAAGAAGCCCAGGCCATATGGAGAGGCCACATAAAGGTGTTGCAGTCAATGGCTCCTGCTAAATTCTTAGCTGACAGCCAGCCTCATCTGCCAGACGTGTGGATGAGCAACCTCTATCCAGCAACTGCTAATTGTCCTTACAGACTCATCACTGGCGTTATTGCTTTAGAAAAGCTTCCTTTTATCCCCACAATCTGGTGTTGATTTGCCTTCTCTGGTTCTCTAGCATCCTGTGCCATTTCTGTTATTCCAAAAGCATCCTATACATTGGCTGTCAGTTTAGTATCCCTCTCCACCATTAGAAGTAAAGATTTTTCTAACACTATCTGCCTTTCCTTATCTTACACCCTCAGCACTTAGCATAATGCACAATGTGCAGTTGAACAATGCTAAGTAAGTATTGGGTCAACGAGGTAAAAACTACAAAAATACAAATAGTATAAGATGGCATAATTGATTAACTAAGATAGTTAAGGGAGGAAACCAGCAAACTGTTAAATTTTTTCTTAATGAACAGAAAAGTTCTCTGTAAAGAGACATTAAGACTAATATCAAAGTCTGGGATGTGGACGAGAGAATGATACCAAAATAACCAACTCGGTTCTGAGCCAGCATCACAATGAATCAGGACAATGAAAGAACAAAAGTACCAAGACCTGGACCACAGAAGAGACATTAAACTGTATCAGGGATTCTTTGACATGTTGGCCTCATTATACTTTCCATTTTGAAAAATCATTGAGAGTCCTAAAGAGCTTTTGTTTACGTGAGTTAGATTTATCAACAGTTGTCATATTAACAATTAATACAGAGAATTTAAAAATTTATTTATTCATCATTTTCCAACAATAAGAAACCAATTATATAGTTAGCATAAATAACATATTTATATGAAAAATAATATTACCCAAAAACTAATTTAGTGAGAAGAGGGACATTGCTTTATAATTTTGAAAATTCCTTCAATATTTGGCAGAAGGGAGATGGCTGGACACTCATATCTGCTTGTACATTGCATCCTTTGTGATGTATTGTTCTTGTTAAGATATGTGAAGAAAAGCTATCCACACATAAATATGCAGTTGGAAAAGGGAAAAGTATTTTAATAACTTTCTCAGATAATTATGAATAGTTACTTTGATACTTCATCAAAACTCAACAAGTGCTAAGTTCTTAGAGATTAGTTAGTTACAATGTAGAATCTGAAGTAATATTAATGAACTTTCAGTCGCACTTAAAATCCCCTGGTCTGTCCTGCACTTTGAATGGATCTTTTAGTCATCCACAAGTTTGTAACATCATGCACTGGTCATTTAGAAAATATTGGTTCATTGAGGTATACAGATTCTCCAAATGTTAACATAGTTAACAATTCACTTTCAAAAATTCACATTGTTAATATCATTTCTAATCTCATCGACTAAGTCTTTAAAGATTGGGAAAATGTCAAGTTTATAGTAACCAGTGTGTGTTTTTAAAAATTCAAATTTGCTTATAAATCTGAATTTTACCATTAGTATCAAATACTGTCAGTTGTTTCCCTCGAAGTGACAGGCTCACTTTGTTCGTTTTCAAGAAAATGACTCTCTCACACACAAATCTGAATATCCATAGTTTATCTCTCAGCTGTTCTTTCAAGTAACAATTGCATTCTGTGGGGAAATAAAAGCAGCTGGCCCAGCCCACAACTCAATCACCCACACGGTTTTTCGTGAGACAACCATCATATTTTGGAATGCGGTAGAAGTGCTTTATACGAATTTTTCATTTTATCACATAGAGTATTAGAAAAAAGTGGTAGTCAAAATTTGAGATATAATAAAGTCAATAATAATTACTGCTTTATGAAGGGCATTTTTTAGTAAAACTAGCCTGCCTGTCTTTCTCTTGTTACTGCAAAGGCAGGATGTGGAGGTTTCGGTGACTACTGGTCCACTTTGGTGCCCTTGCCTTAATCTGCAAGGCACCAGCAGTTTAACCCTCCATTGCTTTTGCAACACTAGTGAAAACGTCAACAGAATAAAAGAGGCAAATATTGTCTCGTATTATGAAAATAGTTTTGACGTCACAAACCCCTACAAAGGTCTTGGGAAAAATTTCACTCCTCACCCCCTTCCCTGCCCCGTGCTCTATGGAACACACTTTGAGAACCACTGTACTATGTTTACCCCATCTTCATTAAGGGTGTCATGTTTTCCAGTATTAAAAAAAGAGAGTAAATTTCAGAAATACTATATAGCTACACCCCATCTTTTTAATAATTTAATGTACTATCATCATTTTCAGAGCAATATTTGCACAAATCTATTAACAGAAATTAACATTTACATTTCAGCTAACTCATTTGATATGAACAATAATATTGTGTGAAAACTCAAGTACAAAAACAGGATAGGGAGAAAAGAAAAAGAGAAACAAGTCAAGATTTTGTAAATAATGAAGAAATTTGGTATTGGCACCTCATTTATTGGGAAAAATGTGCTAATTATTCTCAGTATAGGCATTATTATATGTGTCTATATAGGTATTCATGTGAATGAGTCTAAATATATTAATACATGAAGTGATATTTACAGTTAAGTTTGCATACAATTGTTCCCATAATATGAGTTCAATTCTTTGCAAGCAGACTCTTTTGGTCTTTATACGGTTGTAAGGTGAAGTGTCTATATGGGTTGAATTGGGTCCCCCTAAATTCATATGTTGAAGTCTTATCCCCTCGGAGTTCAGAATGTGATTCCTTTTGGAGATTGGGCTTTTAAAGAGGTAATTAAGGTTAAATGAGGTCATTAGAATAGGCCATAATCCAATATGACTGGTATACCTATAAGAGGAGGACATTAGGGCACAGACACACACAGAAGAAAGACCACGTGATGAGAGAGGGGGAAGAGAGCCATCTACAAGCCCAGGAGAGAGGCCTCAGAAAAAAATCAACCCAGCTGACACCTTGATCTCAGACTTGTGGCCTCCAGAATTGTGAAAAAATAAATGTGTGTTGTTGAAGCCATTTATTGTCTGGTATTTGTTATGGGAACCTTAGCCAACTAACACAATGTCCTTCAAATTAGTTGAATAAAGGTAGTTAAATGGAGAAGACTAAATAGACATTTTATCATGTTCTTAATGTTCTCATTCAGTAAGACCAGTTAAAGAAGGATGCCCAGAATCAGTGTAACTTCAAACATTGACGTTTCCAAACTCCAAACTTCAGTTGGAACTTTTCCAACATAGAAACTTCTTTGAGAAAGTAAGCAAATTCTCATACATATTATTATCCCAATAACTGTTTCATTAAATCATAAAAGAAAATTCAACCAGAAATATGCTGTGGCTTTCTGTCACTTGTTTCTCACCTGTCTACTATGATCTATAAATCACTTATATTTAATAAACCAATGAGCTTGAATATACTTCCCATCTTTCATCCCATCTCTAAGTAATTCATTCATTCATATATTCATTTGTCCTCTTACTCATGAAAATTTAGACAAACACATCCTGAGAGCCAACTAGAATTAAAGAACCCTTCTATGTCCTGGCAGTACACATTAAAAAAAGTTTGGGGGATGGATATGCTTGAAGCTCTGACTCAGGCAGAGCAAAGACAACGTATGTAACCTAAACATTTGTACTCCCATAATATGCTGAAATAAAAAAATTAAAAGTTTGTACCTTTATGGAGCTTGCATTCTATTTGGAGAGACGCACAAGATAATGACAACATCAGTATCAAAGTTAATAATATGCCAGGTACTTATATTTTATGAAGAAAAATAAATTATGCATAGAATGGATCACAGGTGATGCATTGTTGTTTTATTTAGAGAGGGCTCTCGATGAGGTGAGAGTCGAATCTAATCTGGAAGAAAGTAAAGGTACAAGGCAGGCAGATATCTGAAAGAATTTCATTCTAAGCAGAGGAAACAGAACATGCAAAGGCCCTCTGGTGGAAATTGTGGTGGAAGTCTGGTGCTCCTGGAGTGGGGCGTGCGATGAAGAAAACAAGAGAATAGATTAGAGAAGTTAGTTTTAGAGATTATTCTAAGGAGTACTTGACTTTTGTTTTCAGTGAGATAGGAAACCATAATGCAAGAGGAGTGACCAGAACATTTTTTAAAATTTATTTGTAATTGGTATATTTAATTGTACATATTATATTTGTGTGGTATAGCGTGATGCTTTGATATATGTAAATATTGTATATTAATCAAACCAGGGTAATTAGCGTATTCATCACCTCATACATTTATAATTTCTTAGTGGTGAGAACATTCAAAACCCTCTCTTCTAGCTATTCCAAAATATACAACAAAATATTATTAACCGCAGTCACCCTACTGTGCAATAGAACACCAGAACTTACTCCTCCTTTCCTATTTTGTACCTGTTGACCAACCTTTCCCCGTCCTCTCGACCCACCTCCCCGCCCCACCTCTCGCAATCACTATTATACTCTCTACTCCTGTGAGATCAACTTCTTTAGATTCCACATCAGAGTGAGACCACACAGTATTTGTCTTCTCTGTCTGGCTTATTTCACATAATGTCATGATATCCTCCAGGTTCATCCATGTTGCCACAAATGACAGGATTTCATTCTTTTTAAAGGCTGTATGGCATTCCATTGTGTATGTACACCACATTTTCTTTATCAATTTATCCACTGATGGACATTTAGGGTGATTTCATATCTTGGCTGTTGTGAATAGTGCTGCGATAAATATGGCAGTGCAGATCTCTTCCACATACCGATTTCCTTTCTTTTGAATATATACCCAGTAGTGGAATTGCTGGATCATATGGTAGTTCTATTTTTAATTTTGGCGAGTACCTGCATACCATTTTCCGTAATGGCTATACTACTTCATACTCCCACCAACGGTGTGTAAGTGTTCCTTTTTTTCCGCATCCATGCCAGCATTTGTCATTGTTATTTTTGTCATTTTGATAATGGCCATTCTAATTGGGATGATATGATATCTCATTATGGTTTTAATTTGCATTTTCCTGATGATTAGTGATGTTGAGAATTTTTTCATATACCTGCTTTTCAATTGCATGTCTTCTTTTAAGAAATATCTATTCAGATCTTTGACTCATTTTTAATTGGATTATTTGTGGGGTTTTTTTTGCTATTGAGTCATTTGAGTTCCTTATATATTATGGATATTAACCCCTTGTCAAATGTATAGTTTGCAGATATTTTATTAGATTCTGTAGGTTGTCTTTTCACTCTGTTGATTTTTTTTTCTTTTTGCTGTGTAGAAGCTTTTTAGTTTGGCATAATGCTATTTGTTTATTTTTGCATTCATCGTCTGTGCTTTTGAGGTCTTATGCAAAAATTCTTTCCCAAACCAATGACATGAAGCATTTCTCCCATGTTTCCTTATGGTAGTTTTATCATTTCGGGTCTTACATTTAAGTCTTTAATCCATTTTGAGTTTATTTTTATAGACAGAGGGATAGGGGTCTAGCTTCATTCTGCACATGGATATCTAGTTTTGCCAGAACCATTTTTTGAAAGGACTGTCCTTTTTCCAATGTGTGTTCTTGGCCCCTTTGCCAAAAATCAGTTGGCTATAAGTGCAAGAATTTATTTCTGTATTCTCTATCCTGTTCCAATGGTCTATGTGTTTGTTTTTATGCCAATGTCATGCTGTTTTGATTACCATAGCTTTGTAGTATATTTTGAAGTTGGGTAATGTGATGCCACCAGATTTATTCTTTTTGCTCAAAATTGTTTTGGATATTCAGTGTCTTTTGTGGTTCTATATGAATTTTAGAATTCCAAAATTAAACAAGAACACAACAAAAAAATAAAACTATAGGCAAATATTCTGGATGAACATAGATGCAAAAAATGCTCAACAAAGTAGTAGTAAACCAAAATTCAACAGACTTTACAAAGATCATTCACCATGATTAAGTGGGATTCATCTGAAAGATACAAACATGGTTTGACTCACAAATCAATAAATGTGATACATCACACTAACAGAATCATGGACAAAAACTATATGATCATTTCAGTAGATGCAGAAAAAGCATATGACAAAAGTCAACATCCCTTCATGACAAAAACTCCTAAAAACTAGGTATAGAAGGAAAGTACTTCAGAAAAATAAAGGCCATATATGACAAACCCACATGTAACATCATACTGAGCAGGGAAATGTTAAAAGGTTTTTCCCCATAAGATCTAGAACAGGACAAGGATGCTCCCTTTCATCCCTTTCATTAACATAGTACTAGAAGTCCTAGCCAGAGTTATCAGGCAAGAGAAAGAAATAAAGAATATCCAAATTGAAAAGGATAAAATTAAACTCTCCATGTTTGCATGATCTTGTATACAGAAAACCCTAAAGACTCCACTATAAAACTGTTAGAACTAATAAGAGAATTCAGTAAAATTGCAGGATACCAAATCAACATACAAAAATCAATAGCATTTTTATATGCCACTAGTGAACTATCTGGAATAGAAATCAAGAAAACAATCCGATTACAATAGCTACAAAAAAATAACAATAAGATACCCAGGAAAAAATTTAACCAAGGAAGTGAAAGATCTCTACAATGAAAACTAAAAACTTTAAGGAGAGAAATTAAAGAGGACACAAATAAACGGAAAGATATCTTGTGTTCATGGGTTGGAAGAATGAGCATTGTTAAAATGGCCATACTACTCAAAGAGTTCTACAGATTCAATGTAATCTCAATGACATCCCTCACAGAAATGACCTAACTTTTTATTAGTCCCTCTTTGATTCCTGTTTAGAGAATTGACCAGAGCTGAAGCTGGAAGATCCATTAGAAGACTTTTGCAAAAATCCAGGCAAGAAAGATGGCATGACTTTCTACAATTCCCATACTTGGCTGGTAAGAGTCGCCTTGAGTCCTTTGTAAAACATATATTCCTGATAGCCTCCTTTAAAAAGCTTGATTTAATTATTACACATTATATATATTATCAAAACATCACATCGGGCCGGGCGCGGTGGCTCACGCCTGTAATCCTAGCACTCTGGGAGGCCGAGGTGGGCGGATCGTTCTGAGCTCAGGAGTTTGAGACCAGCCTGAGCAAGAGCGAGACCCCATCTCTACCAAAAATAGAAAGAAATGAATTGGACAGCTAAAAATATATATAGAAAAAATTAGCCGGGCATAGTGGCTCATGCTTGTAGTCCCAGCTACTTGGGAGGCTGAGACAGTAGGATTGCTGGAGCCCAGGAGTTTGAGGTTGCTGTGAGCTAGGCTGACGCCACGGCACTCTAGCCCAGGCAAGAGAGTGAGACTCTGTCTCAAAAAAAAAAAAAAACAAAGTCTTTTTTTTTAGAAGATTCTCACAGTCTTCTAAAGGCAAAAAAAGTTGGGAGTTATTTTAATCAACCCCATAAATTAGCTAATTTAATAAAGACTTTTTAAAAAAAAATAAAGCGTCCTAGAAAAGAATAAATAAAATATATTTAACTGACCCATGTGACATCACCATTTTCATAGGTCAAAAATGGTCACACATGGAAAATTCTGTATGATCCAACCTATTACTAACCTAATATTACAAGTATTTATTAAAGGGCGAGTCAAAAACTATGACGGGGAAGATGCAAGGATTCAAAAGGAGCAACACACGGTCCTCGTCATAAGAGAGTTTACAACGTGATTGTAGAGCAAGCCATCCATACCTGTAAATTGATAATAAATGATGCTCTCAGGAGATCTTAGAGTGCTCTCATGTTCAGATGCTGCGCTCCAAGAGTCTTCCCTGGAAAACCAACAGAAGCGCGAGGGCAGGAATGAGCTGTCAAGCTTTCAGAGAGGGCCTTGCAACCTCCTGTCCCTCCCCGGAGCACTTTGGTGCTCCTGCCTTGTTTCAGCAATCTCTGCCCCCGGGCCCATGGCAACTGTGCTCACTGAGTCTTTCACTGGATTCAAGCTTGCAGTCCTGCTGGTTGTCTCTAGTCATGTGTTCACCCCTGCAGCTCAAGCCCTGCTGACCTGCTCGCTGAGCACAGCCCCTGTCTCCAGCATCTGATTTCGTCTCTACCTCCTGTGTTCAGGGGAGCTGTCTGCGCTGTTCCTCCTGATGTCTGACAAGACCCAAACTCCTACGTGGCTAAGTTCTAAATATAGAGTAATAACGTCTTTCAAAGTAACCAAAACCGTTAGTATTATAATTTTAAGGAGAGTTTTTGAGAACCAGAGTATTTAGAAAAAACTTCACTGAAAATGGGTAAACCTTAAATGGAGATTTGAACAACTGATATAATTTGGATGAATGGAAAGATAAAAGTTAGGATATTCAGGCTGTGGAAACAGTGGAAGAACTACAAGAACAGCCCCCGGCATGCAGAGGGGATAAGAAATCAGCCAAAGTGAAGATTTCATGCAGTGAGACATAAAAGAGAAAGGTTAATTAAAATAGTTTGTATCAAGTCCTCAATGTTAGGCTGAAGGCTTTGGGTCACAACCAACAACAGCCACCACATACTGAGCATCTGCTAGTGCCAGGTACTAATGTATGACCTCCCAATTTTACCAGACTAGAGAAATTAATTACCAATTATACAGATGAGAAGCTGAGATGCAGAGAGGTTAAGTGTCTTATCAGAGGCTAAATTTTTAAATTATTTTTTAATCACTTTTAAAGCATTTACTATATAACAGGCTCAGATCTAAGTGCTTAGCAAAAATGAACTCATTTAAACCACTCAACAACCCAGTGAGGGAAATACCATTATTACTCTCATTTTCTTTTGGAGCTAAATGAGGTACCCAGGGGTTACCTAACTTGCTCAAAGTCTCGCAGTTTGTAAATGATGGAGCCAATATTCAAACACAGAAGTCCCTGCTCCAGGATCTGTGTTTTTATGCACCTTGCTGATAGCTGTAAAACTGGGGGCTGAGGGCACTAAAGGTTTTTAGCAGGATAATTACATAACAAAAGCGGCTTGTGAGTATTATTAAGTACTTCGATGGGAAGTCGGGTGGAAGATTGTGGCTATCATTTTAATCTGAAATGACTGAGGCCTGGATTAGGGCAGAATTGGTGAGGACAGAGAGAAAAAATGTGAGAAATCTTACCAAGGAAGAATAAAGCAGATGTGGAAACTAATCAGATACAAAAGATAAGTGCGAAGGAGT
The DNA here is from genome assembly GCA_963575035.1 of Avahi laniger. Classification (NCBI taxonomy): domain Eukaryota; kingdom Metazoa; phylum Chordata; class Mammalia; order Primates; family Indriidae; genus Avahi; species Avahi laniger. Next base: position 18,207 of record CAUYSK010101732.1, read on the forward strand.
AAAATATGATTCTGTGGATGTACACCTGCTAGCTAGATTATGATAAAACTATCTAAAATAGGAAAAATTGACAAGAAACATTTTGAGTCAGATTTTTGTGCCCAGGCTGGAAAATGCAAGTGGAACTATCCAGTGAATCCCCTGGACATAGATATCTGGAGTTCCCATTGTGCATTGTATGTACTTATATTGCATTCAGGAGTGTGATTATATTTATTATACCATGATAATGTGTTTACGTATCTGCTTCTCCTACCTAGAGGTGATTTCCAGGCTCTCTTATCCCTTTTAATCCCCATTGCCTCGCACAGGACCTGGTAACATAGTACATGCTCAATAAATATGATTGAATGAATAATAATTATCCAGATAATAATGATAGCTATGGTCTTGAGTCCCTAAGGAAAATACTAGAGAAATGAGGACTAGATGTTAGATTTTTCTTTCTTCTGGAGATCATGGTATCAGCTCTATATTTTACTAATGGATTCCAAAACTTTCAACCTGTGAAACTGTGGAGTAAATAAATCACCAGATGTTTAACAAAATATTACCTTAGAGCACTCTTAATGGTTTAGTAGTTGGAATCAGTACATGTCTATTACTTTTATGTCTTTAATTATGTTTATCTAGAGTACTTGATTGCTAGGCTATAAATGGTGTGGAGAAACAAATTCTTTGCAGCTTTAAATGGTATTGTAGGAAATTCTCCTAAGAACATTCATGTACTGAAAGTGACTTTTATTTCTTGATTATAAATAACAATGTATTTTGACCCTGTGTCCTGAATCTAACCCACCCTAAAAAGAGCAGATTGATGACAATATTAGCAGTTGAAATTGTATTTATTTATTTCATACATACTATCATAAAAAGCGTGATTCCTATTCTATGCATATAGTGCTTGAGATACATTAGAAACATGGAATTCCTGAATGATATGTTGAACACAATACTTACAGAGCCTTTTCTACTGACCCCTTTTGCTCTCTTCTCCCTGTGTCTCCTTCTCTTGGCTTTAGGAGTAAATATTGTCTGTACCATTTATTTGGCACTCGCTACTTGGTATTTTAAGTTATAGTTTCACACATAGATCTTTCAGCTCCTTGAGGATGTGCCTCAAGCTTCTAGATCTTCTTCAGCACCTGGCAAACCCCTATTCATACCACACTTGCAGGTACACACAGGGAGTGTATCCAAATGCCATTTGTTGATTGACAGCCTTTTGAGATTCAAAAGTACCTTGAGGTTGTTTAGTATGCCCTGTAGGTACATTATTATGATTGTGAAAACTTTGTTATCTGAAGAAAGAAACAAGATATTGAAGTGAACATTGTCTATAGAAATATGATTGAACAACAAAGTCAGTCTTTTCAGGGATCGTTCCAACACAATTTCTATGCCTGATTTGTTTCTCTTTTTTAGATGGACTTTAAATTTGTAATAGTTGTTGTTCTTGCAAAATTGACTGAAACTACTTATTTCCATACTATGTAGGCATTGCTAAAAAGCAGCATAGAAAAACAGGGGTAGAATCACAATTAGAAATTAAAATTAAGAGGTTTGTATCTCATTTTTATTCTAAGTTGTTAGGTGAGACTTAAAATGAACTGGTATTTAAATGCTGTCCTTTACAAAAACTGAATTAGGTGACCGCTTAAATGTGAAACCGATTACCTTTTCATTTAACTGCTGCTTCACCCATTTAGCCCTCTTCTAATGTTTGTTTGCACCAGGCAGAAAGGCCTAAAGAGCCTCCCCTCCTCCTGCTCTTCCCCCAGGAGCACCTGAAACATTTGGTCTACTCTGAGAGCTTTGTTTGTCGTATTTATAAAAAGCTCCTCTTATCCAGGTGTCTCACTCTTTCGGGAAGGTGCCACCTTGTTGACAGCTCTGATAGTGAAAGAAAATTGACAAGCCTGAGCACCTAATGTCCTCACACTACCGGTTAATGATGGTGGTGCCAGGCCTGCCTGGCAGCCTCGATCTCCAATTAAACGTCTGTGGAAGCTGGAAAGCAGGCCTCTTAATTGGGAAGCTGCAGATGCAAGTCAGGTTGCAATTTCTGCCAAGACATTTATCAGTCAAGCAAGCCTCCTTCCCTCACCCCCATGCCTGCATTTGTGTTTTGTCATTCTGCTGTCCCCTATGTTGCAAGACAAGGAGGCTATTTGGTGAACATCTGAATATACGAAAGTCATTTTGCATGAGGAACTTTTAGCTCCATAAATAACCTCCTACTGAACCAGGATCCGTGACGAATTTCGTCCTAATTACACCTTATTCTCACCCTTCCTCCACACCTCTCATTAAGATATATTGTCTAGGACACACGCAGGAGATCTGTTTGCAGCTATCTTTTACATAGAACTGATTGTTTAATTGCAGATTAAAGATTAATGCAAGTATAATGATTCCATGAGGACACTTCAGACAAAAGCATCCTACATCAGGCTGCCTGCCTCCATTTTTCAATTTGACCATAAATTTGGCTGGGAATTAAATAGTAAGTAGCCGTGATTGCAACTCTGGTCTCTGAAGGCACTCACGGGAATGAAAATAAATGAACAGGCTCTCACACAAAGCATGTTTCATTATGGTCATTAGTGGTCAGATTCTCAGCTGTATTGAAGGTGAAATTGTCTAGAAGAGATGTTGGCACATGTCTGTTAAGGATAGCTGCAGAGGATGTTGAAAGTATGGAAGTGGTTTTGGTTGGGGAATGATTGTGGCATATTTTTTGAATTTTAATTCCTTTTGTTTATTTCCATTGTTTAAAAGGTATCAGGCATCAGCAATAGGTTACTTATACTTTAGAACCACATAAACGTAAGCGTATTTAGTATGGGCATGTTGCACAATCTGAATATAAATGTAAATGATGGTTATTGGTAATTTGACCAACTCTGCATAAAATAGCCAAATAAAAATATCATAGAATAAATGCGATATTATGAAAAGCCCACAAGGGGCTTTATCATACACGTGGTAATGATTTTGATTGTGAAATGCTTATCTTTGGATTTCTCTTATGTTTTTCAGGTAAGAGACGGTTTTTCCTTAAAACCTTTGGCATTGTTGACATGTGAGCCATCCATTGTAAGTATGACATTAAGTTTATTTCATCATTTTTTCTCCTGCTTATCAGTGGGCAAATTAACCCACATGATTATGAATAAGAGGACAAATTGACTGCTCTGGTCTTTTTTCTTGACCACTGGCTTCTGTTGCCCCAAATAACATATTTCGTTCCATAGGTACTTTGAATGTTATTATGCTAATAATATGTTAATTTAAAGATCCTTACATGTACACTAGCTTGAGTTATGCTGTTATCTGAGAAGCTAGTTTTTCTTCTTTACAAAGGAATAGAAGACTAGAGACTATTCCTATTATGTTAATGTGTTTTCAAATAGTCGTACCTGTTGTTAACTTATATGATGCCAAGTCATAAACTAAAATCTGACAAGACCCAAACTTCCCTCACATTCTACACATTCTTGTAGAAGTCCTCAAATACAACTGCAGTAACAACAATGACCGAATAATGATATTTAAAAAGAAAAACCCAAAATGGTTTATAATCATGATGAGTTTGGTTCCTTCAGTAAGAAAACACACACACACACATTATTTCCTACTGTTCATGATATCCAGAAAACTGTTCTAAGAAAAATTGATGAAGCTATGGTAATGCTAAATAAATTGTTAAAATTGCCTCAAAAAACACACATCAAATGTCAAGGCTTAAGTATTTGTAGCAATATTCCAAGTCAAAATTCTAAGGGAAAATAACAGTGTCTTTAGGTTAAAATAAGGAAAAAGCAATCCCTACCTCCCTTCCACAAATAAATATAATTGTGAAAAAAAATAAGTTTTTATCTCTGTTATGAAATTCATTCAAATATTCAACATCACAATTGCCACGAAGATTTCAGGATAAGAAATAATGACTTTTACTAATGCATATTAATGAGATACAATGGGGAACATCAGCAGATAAAAAGAATGTAATCATATCTTAACTTGGATATGGGTATTTGTTTCTTCCTCTCGAGATTGGTATAGTATTGATTTGTCAGGAAACTAAAGTAGATGACACAGTATTTTTTGTTTTCTTTTTTTTACAGCCCAATAGATCAGTGAATATAGTTATGATAGTATTATGATGCTATATATCCATTCATTTTTACTTGGTTTCGTTATTACTTCAGAATTCTTCTATGACTGAGGGAATGATTGAATAACTCCTCATGTGCATGGAATTATTTTATGAAGGAGGTTAACCAGCTGCTCACTATTTTCACTGAAGAGTGAACAAGAAGAAATAGTTTAAATTGAAGTCACAGGTCTCTAAGTCGCATGGGAATCTTGATGATTGCCGTCATCATCAGTTGAAAGTCTCCCTACAGGTTGAATTACTGCTGCACAGGACAAAAAGTTCTTCCTCCCTGGAAAGGTGTTTAGATGCAAGAAATGCTTGAGAGAAGAAATACCAGAATACCCATTTGTGTAGATCTCTGTATAGAAACATATGAACACATCCCTTCGTTCAAGGTATCAAAAACAATTTTGCACTAAAGAAGATGGCAGCCCAGTCAGTGTGAGAAATGTGTGATTTAATTAATGTATGCACATATTAAAAATACTTTTCCATCCTTAAAACCACTCATTTGGTCCACCTGACTGTTTTATCCACTCTGAATAACTATTCTATTAAATGTGAGTGAATATCACTGGTCCATAACTTTGTGAAACTAGATCAAATGAAGAAATGTAATTTGCAGGAACCAAGATCATTCATCTCTTGTGACCATGCAATTTTGTTGCATATTCTAAGTCTGTATGTTTCGTGCTCATGATACATTGGAGCAGAATTCTTTCTCTCTAAATTAACTGTTACGATTAAAGATTCAAGAGCATGATTTCGTATATGTCAGCAATTTCTTCTCTCACTCACAATAGCCATCTCTTTTACCAGCCACCTGTTGTGAGAACAGCTGGCCTGTTTATCATCTTAACGGCCATGCAGTCCTTCAGCAGTGAGGCTAGCTTATCAATCCCATTCTAGTTTTGGTCCTGTTCACAGACATGTGGGACTCACATTAGCTCATTGCTAAGTCACCGAATGGCTTGGATATTATGCACAGTCAAGTCAAGTTAATTGGTATTTGAAATTCTTAGATAAAATATATTTCCGCCTCTTTATGTCTATCTATTGTTCTAAGAATATAGATTTTTTTAATGGGGTAAGACATCTTGCTGTGATATTGGTCTTTTTGAGACTGATTCTAGACTGAATGTCAAAACATAACATGCTGTGAGGATGTAAAGCTGTTTGTAGAAGGTTTTACTTCATATCCCAGATGCCCTGTGGGAAGGTTTCTCCCACGTAGCTTTAAGGAGCATAATAAACAAAACCCTTAGCAGTTGCTTTCCTATGACCTGAGTCATGGTCTATCAGTTTCTACCAGTGTTGCCCATCAAAACGGAAGCACTTCTTAGTCGTCTATTGTTTTCCTCTTCCCGCTGTGACCACCCATGTTTAGACACTGGTGCCAGTCACTCTCTGTCACTTTCTCTTCCTTCCAACCCAGCCTATAGAGTACTATCAAATCACTCTTTCTCAAGAATGAAGCTACGTATCCTTCTTTGCTCAAAACCCTCTTGCCTACACCAAGTCCAACTTGTTAACTTGGCACTGAAACCTCCGCAATCTGCCCTTTACCCCCCGTCCCTGTTGTTCTAATGTGAAAACTTGTCTGGCAAATCGGTCTTATCACTTCAAAAATCTTCCTTCCTGTACACCATTGATCCAGCTGTCTTTTCCTGACTATTTATTTTCCATTTGAAAACTTGTTTTTTAAACTGTTATTCAAAACAAGCCCAAATCCAAGGCTTCCATAAAGTTTTCCCTGATCATCAGCAATCTGGAGAGTTCTTTACATTCACATTGGGGGTTTGCACTACTGATTTAGCACTTAGAATATGTTATATTATTCTTTATCTTTTTTATATGCATGGCCTATCTCTACAACTAAATTGAGAGCCTCTCCAGACAAAAACCATGTCTTATATTTATTTGCCAATCTAGTATTTATTACATTGCCCTACATAGGTTAAGTATTTACTAGGTGTTTGTGATGATAATGATCAATTTATCAGATTAAGAAGAATGATTTGATTATAACAACTTTACAGAGGACTTTTTTTTTTAGTTTTATCTTTTTTTATGCTTTTTTGCTGCAAGTAACATAATACCCCAACAAAAGTGAATTAAATAGAGGACTTCAAGTTCGTTTTAATCACATCAAAACATTCCAGAAATAGTTGTTTACAGCTTGGATCGGTGAGTCAGTGATGTCTGGGCACTGGGTTTGCTTCTCTGTCATTCTCTGGCCTTCTCCTCATTGTCACAAATGACTGCCACAGCTACAAGCATCACATCCTCATATGGCCAAGCCTACGGTGGGAAGACAGAGGTGTTTTTCTTGTCACCACTCTCCTATATCAAGATGACAAATCCCAGAACTACCTTAGCAGATTTCCCCAGAAATACTTTAGGCCAGTGTAGGTTTCTACATACATACTTGCCTCTTAGCTACCAAGGAAGTTGAAAAAAGTATTTGAAATATTTAGTCTATTATGGGAATTGGGGTTTCATAAGAAGGAAGAAGGAAGAGGGGAATGGCTGTTGGATGGGCAACCAGCAGGATCTGTCACCAGGTAAGATTCAGAGTCAATCATTAAGCACCCATAGCGGCAGGATCCATACTACCTGCTGTCACATATGTTCTTTATTTCTCGTAGCAATCCTGTGAGATTAATATTATTTTCCCATTTTAGAGATGAAGAAACTGAGGCTCAGAGAGGTCAGAGAGTTATCAAAATTAAGTAAGTAAGGGAGCTGAGATTTAAGTCCATCTTATAAGGCCAAGACCAGGCAGGGTGTTTTCTGCTATACCTCAGCTAAATCTCAAAGCATAAAATTTTAACCATATGTAAAAAAGAAAACTAACCAGAACGGGACAGGAGAGTATATCTAGTATATAGTGAGAAGGGTAACTTAGCACTACTCCATCAGCCTTCTGATCAGGTGAGGCTGCTTACAAAGGAATAGGGAAACTTTAGCCCAGGATCAGCTCTAAGAGTTTTAAGAACTTTTTTCAATTATACAATTATTTTCATTTATAGAAACACAAAAAAATTAACTTTTTGAGAAATTTATCCTGACATTAAAAAATTTGTGTGTATATATATGCATAAACATGTATATATATTTATGTGTGTATGTGTGTGTGTGTGTGTATAAACATTTAAGAAGTGGTCATGAAATGGAATTTTTCAGGAGATACAATTTATGTAAGATCTAAAGCATAGCCTCTATTTCAGCTTAGCCTTTAAATAGTCTTAACATTTTATATTTTGGCTTCTTTATCAAAGGATAGATAGTAAGTGTCCCACCAGGGTTGGTGATTTTTTCTTTATTTTTAAATTTCCTTTTTTAAGGTTATCAAAAAATTAGCAGTTTATTTTCATTCCTTCAGTAAGCTTACACAAGATTTCAAAGAGAAGAATATCAAGAAGACTGAAAAATAACATATATCTTTTGAGATTTCTTTGGATTCTTATCATGTCTCAGGACTTCTAGAGAGCAGGATCCTAAATATCTCTTTTCTTATGGTGGGGGGAAACAGCTGGGGAGGAAAACAGAGTTGGTGGCTGCGATTCCCACTTCCATCCCCCTCACTCCCACCACCTGCCATGTAGAGAGCTTCAGAGCAGTGTTGGAATTGATGTAGGACATGCTGTTCCTTTGTAAAAGCATCGAGAATATTAAAATACTCCTATTATCTGTGCTTAGCCCCCAAGCTTCCTTTAATGATCTTCCTAGATCTTGCGAGAACTCAAACTAAATCGACTCTATGAGTTCAAATGGTAGCAGCGACACAGTGACAATTAATGGCTCTTGTCAGGATCCATAAATTATGGCATCTAACGGCTAGTCTTTTCTATCTCTCTTAAAGGTTCTGGGCAGCTTATTAAAGCATCTAGTCTTTGCTCTAATGTGCCCTCTCAAAGGAAAAGAATAAACAACCAATCAAGTAGAAATTCTTTCTGGCTTAATTCAGAGTCCAGTAGTACACACATTGAACTTAACATGAGTAGAGACCTCTTCATCATTTGAACTAATTATTCTTTTTGTCTAAATTTGTTATGCACGTTTTTTTATCTTTGTTAAATTTAATCTGAGTCCCACTCTGAAAAAACATACATTTTTCAAGTAGCTAAATAGATGGAAATTTCTTACGAATGGATGTGTAGGCCGGCCGCAGTGGCTCACGCCTGTAATCCTAGCACTCGAGGAGGCCGAGGAGGGTGGATTGTTTGAGCTCAGGAGTTCGAGACCAGCCTGAGCAAGAATAAGATCCTGTCTCTACTAAAAATAAAAAGAAATTAGCCAAACAACTAAAAAAATATATATATATATAAAAAAAAAATTAGCCGGGCATGGTGGCACATGCCTGTAGTCCCAGCTATTCGGGAGGCTGAGGCAGGAGGATCGCTTGAGCCCAGGAGTTTGAGGTTGCTGTGAGCTAGGCTGACGCCACGGCACTCTAGCCCGGGCAAAAGAGCGAGACTCTATCTCGAAACAAACAAACAAACAAAAAAAATGTATGTGTAAAATCCTGCTCTTCCTATTTGGTAGATACATCAATACAGTTTAACAACTTATTTTTAAAAGGAAGAGAATAATGATCTCTATTATACAGAAAACTTATGAATGTCCATAGCAAAATTGAGGGAATATCATTCCTCACGGCTGAGGTTTTTTTTTCCTACCACAATGTGAAACTGAGAAAAGATATTTGGAAGTACTCAAATAATCATAAGAGATCAAAATAAACCTAGGTGAATTTTTGAACTTGAAACTATCTGTCTCAAAATTGCAGGATTGAAGAGACAGTTCATTTATGTGTTGGCTTCTTCCCACTACAACCAACCAACTAATTTAATATTGTTAACCTTAGTGACTTTTCTCATTTTTGTACAATAATTCAGAGTGTAGATTCAAATCTGACTCTTCACGAACTAGCTATCTGATTCGAGATGTCACTTAAAATCACTGCATCTGTTTCTCACCTGCTCAAAAAGCATAACAAAATGAGCATTTTTATTAATTAAATGCTGAATGTGTACAAGGAAAATATTCAACACTTGATGAATAGTGAGTGCTATGTAAATGTTAGTTATTAAAGTTATTGTTTTCCATATGTTCATCTCCCCTATCATAACCCTGACCAGATAGATCTCTATTTCTCAGATTTGCTGTAGACTGCATGTTTGGACTATTCGCACAACCCTTTGCTTCTATTCCCTTGACTCCAAGGTGAAGTTTCTGGTCCTAATATTCTTTGCAGGCACATTGGCATTTTCCTTCATCACAGGACAACAAACACCAGAGAAAATCATGCAGTAGGTCAGCTTTGCCTACAGCTCTGACCGTCAAGTGACCTTTTGTGTCTTTTAGATGGTAACCTCCCTCTGGCCATCCAAGATTGGTCCTCCCAGGCTTCCCAAGTCTGACTCCCTAATCGTCCACCTCATGCCTCAAAACTCGCCCTTTTTCTCCAACCCCAGCTTCCTCTTAGGAAAAAGTCCTTGCTCTGGATCCAGGTTTCTGAAAATCAAAGTCTTGATATGAGTTGCCCTGATAAACTCATTCATGGTAAAGTACAGTCAGTGCTAATACTAAGTATTAATATTCCCAGAAAAAATATGCTTGTTTGATTTTTAACCAAAGGCGGAGAGTAAAGGGAAAGGGAGGGGTGTTAGGCACTGTGGCAGAGGAGGTCATTGAGGGAACAAGAGGAAACACATCTCTGGGCAGGCAAAACTTGCATTATCCTGTACCTGGTGCAAGCCAAATCGGACTGCGTGCACGCCTATACTTATCCCAAGATGACTGGACCTCAGAGACTGACTATTTCTGTGAGTTAATTCCGGTACGGAAATGACATGTCAGGAAATTCCCAGCATGCCAGGACTCACTGGAGGTGTTACTATTCTTACCGTCACCTGTTTGAGACCACTGCTAACCATTTAAATCTAGAACTATTCTCTCCCTCTCTCTCTCTCTGTCTCTCCCAGAAGTGTGGTGTGTTTTATTTACATATGGGATTATGTGGAAAAAAGAAAACAAAAATAGCTTATTACCAAGAATAGAATTGAATCAGCATTTTTGAGTTTAGAAAACTGTGATAATTATAGCAAACTATTTTAAATAAATAAAATACAAGTCATTTTCATTCTCTGTCATGCTTAAAAGCCAGAAATCATTTTTTAGTCCCTAACTTACTATTTGTGTTTGTATTGAAATAGAATTAGGAGAAAGATAGTTTCAATTCCTATATCTATCTTCGCTACAAATTACTCCCAAAACCAAAATTTAACCAGAAATATACCTTTAATATGCTATTAAATATTTTAAAAATTTGACACTTAATGAGATGAAATAAGACAAAATACTATTTGGAAGAGATGAGAAAATTGAAAGGTCACAATAGCTTTTCAATAATATTATGTGAAAAATCACAGTCAATAGTTTCCAGTTTTATGTAAGTCAAAACAATGGAGTATCATGGACCTATGTTATAACATACTGCTATATATTTTTTAAAAGCATCATTTCGACTCTGTTGCTGGAAGCTTTTATGTATAGTCTAAATGACCACTTGACCGAGATGTTGTAAAAGAGATTCAAATATTGGGAGGAGAGTTTAAACAGAATGACTTCTAAGATTCCTTCCAACACTAAAAAATAACTATTAGAGTCCTAGTCTGTTAAATCCAATATTTGAAATACTTCTTGAATTGAGTTGGGGACAGAAAAACCAGGAAACAATATAACTTAATGTATAAGAATCTTGAAGTCAACCAACTTGAGTTCAAACCTCATTGCTTATGAACACTTATTCTGCAACACAAACAGAAATATTTAACCTCTATCTCCTTTGTCATCTGAAAAATAGGTGCAGAAATAACACTCAATCTAAGGAAGTTATTGCAAAAATGGAATTAAACAAGATTGTATCTAATGCGTCATGCTGGGCCCAGAGTAGATGCTCAATGAGTGAGGGTTTATGATATGTGCAGGCAGTCTACCTAGAGATTGCAAGAAAAATAGCAATCATATGAGAAGGGAGCAGCTGGGAGAATGCAAGCAACAGCAGAGAAGAAAGAGACAGACTGACCAAGATGGAAATGTGAAGAATGAGAGTAGAGAAGAGAAACCAGAGCAATAAAAGTGAGGAAAGCTTTGGTGGAAAGTCGGCTTTCTTGCAACATCAACTCAGGCTAAAAGCCCAGTCCATGGCATGGCCAGGCAGGCGTGCAGTCCCTGTGAGGGCATCTATTCATCCTCCCTCTATCCAGCTTCTCCAGTCCCTCATGCTCCCTGTGCTCACAAACACATCGGCAATGCTTCCATGCCTGGGCCTTTCTTTCCTGGGTTCTTCCAGATGAAGACAGGAGCCTTTCTTTACCTCTTAATTAAATCTTTACTCTAATGTCTAGCACCGTCTCATTGAAATCTACACTGACCACAAAAGAAAAATGACAACTCCCCTCCCTCACCCCCAATCCTTCTTGTTGCTCTATTTTCTTCATGGCACTTAACACATAATTATCTTTTTCACTTAAAAATAACTGAAGTATTTATTATGTTTACTGTTTGCCTTACTAAAATGTAAACTCCATGAGGTCAGAGATTTGGTCTGATTTGTTGACCGATAGTACCTCGGTGCCTAAAACAGGGTCTGGCACATGCCCAGTGCCCAGTAATTCTTTTTCCAAATTCATGAATGAAAATTGAAGGAAAGAAAAAGGTGGAGGAAACTAATCCAAGACTCAGGAAGATTATTTTCTAATTTTCCATTTTAATTAGTATTCCCAGTGCTTTGACAGGAGCATAACATTACACACTAGAAAGGTCTCAACATTTAATTATATTTAAATTATAACTGTTAGCTTTGACTTTTAATAACATCATTTGCTTTCTATTCTACTGTAACCAACTCTAAATAGGCTAGAACTTGAAATATTATAAAGAGAGAACCTCAACTATGTGTATTAAAGTGTTCAATATTGTGAACTCTGAAAATAAGCTGGTTTCCAAAAATTGGCTAATTATGCAAAATGTTTATTTACATGTTTGGTTATATACCAGCAATATTCTTTAATTCATAAGGCTTGTCTCTTGACATCCAGTTGAAGTTCTGAAGCCCTGATATCTAGCAATTAAAATTATAGTGGAAGCAACTTGTGTAGACAAAGAACAGATTCTGTCACACTTGATCACCTCTCTCTGTATCATGCCCAGCCACCCTTAATGAAGCAAGATGGAAAAAGTCTAGCTAAGAAGTGAGCGTTTTCTCAAACTGGAGCTCTAAAGTTGAGAAAGTACTTCTTCATTGGGTAAACATAGTAATTGACTTTTATAGCCTTTTAGAAAATACATATGTATGCATTCTTTTTAAATCTAGAAAGAAATGCATTATATATGAGTGAATGAATAAGAAATGAGTCTACTGTGTTTCTTTCCATCAGCATCCAAAATAATAGTATGCAGTCATGTCAAGAGCACCAAATAGTTAAGTGCTATTTTCAGAACAAATGTTGCAAGGTATTATTGTTAATCTGGTGATGTTCTACAGCCGTTTAGTCCTGCAAAACTGTATTCTGCTGTCTCTTTCGCATGCCTTTATCCAGCATCCTAAATCCTGACCCAAGTCAGCAATGCAGTAAAGTATAAAGACAATCAATATGGAGTAGAGCATTTCTAGAAGAGCATATAGAATCTCAAACAATTTTTCAATTCATATTAACAATGTTTAGGCTACTATTTATTAAGGTGCATATCATAACCATATGTTATACTTGAGGTTGTCACTACTTGAGGAGGACATAGAAAACTTAAGTTTAGAGGAAATCACAAAATCAAATAAAGATAGAAAATCAGATCTATAAGGAATATTTACTGAAATACAATATTTATTAAAATAATTAAGCAGCAGTCATCTGGAATCCATGGATCCTTGTTTTTTCAATCCTTGTCATATGGCCACCACCATCAAAGAATGATTTTACCTCTTTAGTGACAGCTCAAGAAATCTGGCATACAGTCTCCAATAGATAGGTGACAGCTTCTGAGGCTGTATACCAGGACAATGCCATAGAAGAACTCCAACAATCTCATTTAACTTGTCCTGACTGGCAGGAAAAAATGAATTTAACTAGAGCCCTGTTAAGTAGTATCGCTTGCTATTTTATTCAGGTATATTTCAGATCATTTTTTTTCTTTAAAATATAAATATATATAATTATAAAAGGAAAAAAATCCATGAAACAGAGGTTAAATTCTATCCTTCAATTTCTGTGTTATGCAGTGTTTTATCTTACAAGAAACTCAGGTTTGACAGGACCTAGCATTCTTCAACCTTAACGAAGTAAAATGTGATTAAAATGAAGCCTAAGCAATGGTGGGTGTGATCTTGCCCTCGAGGGGATGTTTGGCAATGTTTGGAGACATTTTTGGTGTTCACACCTGGGGGTAGAAGATGGGGGTATACAACTGGCATCTAGTGGGTAGAGGCCTGGGATGCTGCTAAACATCTTCAGTGCACAGGACAGTCCTTCCCTCTCAACAGAATTATCCAGCTCTAAATGCCAACAACACCACAGTTCAGAAACCCCAGCCTAAATGTGCTTGTGCTATTCAACAAGCAGTTCAGTCACTTAAGAAATAATTTCCACAGCTGCTCCTCTCTGTGCACCTTGTGTTAGAGTAATCGTGAGGGTAATGGAGCAGTAGATGAACTTAACTCCATGTTTGGAATCCCAGCAATTTATACACAGTGTTTAATTTAAGCAATGAGAGGCAGTCAAGTCACCATTCTCTAACCTAAATCTATCATTTTATTTTGAAAAATTTAGACTTCATGAATTTTGTATGTTTTACTGAGGTTTCCAATTCTTTCTTTTCTAAACACAGAACTCTTACCTTGCAAAGCTGTTGTTGGATAGATCTAGGATATTAGTAAAAATTTAATGATGACATCAATTACCCATAATCCTCGGCTTTCTAAGGAGTACCAAATGGAATATTTCACTAGTGCCAGGTTCCGCCAATAGATCTGTGCTCTAGTTTCTAGTTACATCAAATATTCTTATTAGAACTTGAAAATCAATAATAGATTCTATCTTCTTGTTATCATTGACTTTTTGATAAGCAGTTTTGCTGAGAACATAATATTTGGATTTAAATTAACAACCATTTCCTATATCCTGTACAGTGATTAATTAACTAATCCAGGGTTTAGGCTGAGAACAAAGGAGATGTCTCCTGGTGGTATAACAAGAATACTGAGAGGCAGTCAAGACTTTTAATCTCAGCTTTACCACTTGTTGTGTGACCTTGGTAAAAAAATCAATTAAACCAATATTTACCTCTTATTTAAGATGTGGATAATACTTAAATCTCCTGTGAACAGTGAAATAAATGTTGGTGAGGTAATTAATTTATCAATTGTGAAATAGATTGCAAATATCAAGACTAACCCTCCTTATTTGTAAGGATTTCACATGTGTTTGAGACTTATTATGGATTGAGGTTTCCGGAGTTTAAGTGACTTTTCCAAATCTAAATTGGTAGCAGACGGTGGAACTAGAATGAAGATTCAGGTCTTGTGACCACTATTCCAAATTTTGCAAGCATGCTTTTTCAGCATGTCTAAATATGCTATAATTATTACTCACTGATGAACATTGGACAGTGGGTTTTTTGGAATGCCATATTGATAACAAAGTATTAGAAATAATTTCTGTATTTTTTTTAATTTATACTCTATCTCAATATATATTTAATATAAAAAAATATACTTATTTTTATATATTATTTCAAGATTATCTATTATCATACATATTTATATCTATGACTATACATCATATATTATATATTATCTTCCCCACGGGAGCATCACCTCATGAGTTCACCAGAGTCCCTCCTGTCTGCAGGATTGTTGCACCTTTAGGGTCTTCTGCTTGAACTTCTGTGTGCAAATCTCCCCACACATTTCAAGAAATTCCTACCATTTACTGTTGGTGGGATCTCACCTCTCAAAATCCATCTTCTCAGCCCCAGCAGCACATAGCTCAAGACTCAAGTCTGAGGTATCAGAATGGTCTTCCATGGGTTCCAACAGGACAGAGCAGAGTAGGCCTCTGTACTCTAAGTAGCACAGAGCATGTCAAGCCAAACATGGACACTGCCAGGTTCTTCCGGGTTTCCCTACAGAGTAGCAGCACATCAGCCACTTTACTTTTCAGAGCATCCGATGGGTAACTGGTAAGTCACACACAACCTACATGCACATTTTATCCCAATATCAAATGAATGCTCAGAGAAAGTTGTCTAAATTGTCAGTCTATTCAATCAATAAATGAAAAATTCTGTGAAAATTGGGGCAAATAAGGTAGCCATGAATCCTGGCTGTCACTGTCCTGGTGAATGTTTTTTGCCTGCGTCTTCATGGATAATTGTAGTGGATCATTGGGAGCGCCTGTGCTACCGAAGTGAGCACATAATTCTAAAAAAGAAAATATTATCTTCTGCTGTTTCAAAAATAATTGTCTTTAACACTTTTGTTCTCATTGAAAATTGCATATTATATTATAAACTGATTAAGCACTGAAGATATCATCATGTATTTAATAAGAGTTATTTTTGATCATATGATATTAATGGTGGCCTTTGGGAAACCTACAAATTTTTGCCTTTGTGTTTTATTCTATTTTGTGTCTGGTTCCTAGACCTTTATTAGTGCTCAGTATAGACTGTATAAAAATATTTTCCCTTAATATAATTTTACTAACCTAATTCATATGTGTTTCTTTTGTACATATTCATGTGAAGACCACATAACCCCCAGAAAAATGGAACTTATGCTATGAATTGATTAGTGTATAAAGCAATTGCATCAGATGCATACAAAAATGTGTATTCTCCATAATCTAAGATGTTTTTTATGTGAAGGATTTATTTATTCGACAACCTGTAACTCCTACATGCTACTATAATAATCTTAAAAAATATAAAACAATAATGGTAAAGTGATAGTTAATTAAGCTTCCCATATTAAAACATTTGTAACAGATCAGAAAAAAACTATCATCTAAGATTAATTTATTACCTTTTAATGCAAAACTCTTGGATTTAAATCTTATTTTCAAGAAAATAAGGAGAAGAAAGAAATCTTAGATAATATGAAAAGCATGTGACTACCTCCTGGTAGAGAGTTCCTGTGTCAAAAAGTAAGGAAAGGGTCTGAAAAGCCAATTTATGCTATACTTGGCATGGATAGTATATATGAAGAGCAGAGAAGGGGAGGCTGTTTACCATGCAAAGTAAAAGCTATCAGGTTGCTGCAAGGAAGAGGGTGTTTTAACATCCCTCTGTGATTTGAACATTTTCCTAGATTGTAGGTGGTTGAAATCTGAGTCTCATTCTGTCATTTAAAAGGAAATGAAGGGAAGAAAGTTTAAAGCCAAGTCTAACTGTCCTAGCATTCATTTTAAGATACAGCTACCCAAAGTTCTCTAAAGTATGAGATCTTTGTGGCGTAAGAAAAATCAGACTTCATTTAGCATTCCACTAGTCACTTTTTTTGGATTATTCTTTACACCTCTGAAATGTCCAAGTCACTCTGGCATAGCTATTTGTAAGCTGCCACTGTGAAATGACATTTAAAACGAGTGAAAAAGATATAGACAACATCCTCTCTAAACAAAATCAACCTTGCCTTGAAAGCTGGTGTGGAAACGCTTGTTTTCTGTCCCACTCTTCTGTGCATATGGCATTCTGGAAATTATAAATTCTGTTTTACAGAACTAAATATTTATTACCAGAGGAAAATAGATTATTAATTACAGCCAAAGGCTGCTTTGATTAAATATACAATTAATTAGCTATGCTAAGCTCATCCATCCCAGAGCTCCTAATATTTTCAGCTCGATGATTCTTCTAGTACTTTTAATTAAAATTGTTCTAAAAAGCCACAAGTTAGCTGCATGTGCACTTAAACTGAAGTTATCTCTTCAGTGTTTCACTGGTTTCCGTATGCCATGTAATTAATCTTTAGTGATTAAATGTACATAAAATCATCAGAGATGCAAAGTAATTTGTGCAGACATGGAACAATGGAGAGCTTTTACTGAGCCTTGGCAGGATTGTTTTATCTGCTAAAAATTATTTCAAAAGCGTACAGATGTTAATTGTTGGAAGGGAGTAAGTTTACAAAAATTTGCCCTCTCCCCCACTCTTCCAAATGAAGCAAAATAAAATCAACAGTATTAGTAGAGAAAAAATTTTGTGGCAATTTAATTTAGGAATATGATGACTCTATTTGATGGAGTTGCACCTGCTGTGTTGCCTTGTCTGGTTTGATTCCTGAAGCAGACCTAGAGCCGGGTAAGACACAGTGTTCAAAGAGTGGCACCCCAAATATTGTTGCCTAGTTATACATGCATACATACACCCAAACAAGGCCAAAATCTTCAGTTGGTTACAACTAGCCATACAGTCTAGGTACTGTTTGGAGAAATTCCATTTGAATAATTCACTGCGATTGCGTCCACTAAGGGAAAAGAACCCAGGGGTCCTTTCCCCTTGGAAACTTCATCTTATCTCAGTGACTGCTGAACTGTTGTGAGGCAGCTTTCCATCATGGCTGGCCTAGGCTGGGCCTTCAACTAGGGGTCTTAAGGTTAAAAAGTTCAATAATAGATTGACAGGTACTTGAATCACCCCCTTCCTAAGATTTTCCTGATTCACATATAGAAAAAAGTGGAGAGGATTCTCTTTACCAAGGTTTTAAGAAACTTCAGGGGTTGTACAAAGAGAATAGTGCTTATTCATGCTTTATGCATACCTTTTTACAGAATTTTGGAACTAAGGAAATCTTGGAGAGCATCATCTCTAACCTATTCATTTTACGGAAACATTTTTTCACTTTGCAACTGGAGTTTTCTTGTCCCAAGAACGCAAGTTAAGACAATATCCATGCTCTTATGAATTGGGATCAGGATTTGATTCACTACTTAATTGTACTCTTATGAACGTCTGTATTTACTAAAAGGAAATAGAAGAATAAACTTCCCACCAATCCTCTTGTTCAATTTTTAAAGCTTCTATACAAAAACTCCTATCAATGTTTAAAACTAATTAATAAAATTTACTGAAAAGTCCTGGGTATAATAGTTGTGTGATCTTGAGCAAGTTGCTGAATCTGTCTAATATCTTTATCCATAGAATGAATATGATAGTAATTTCTGCACCTCTAGTAACAGATAGTATGGAGTTATGTGGCACATAATAAGTGCTCAACAAATGTTTATTATTGTTATTATTACTCATTTCAAAGTGCACTTAGAGACAGCCATGTCAATCAAATGGGGCAAATTTCAACTATCTTATAGAAATGGCATCAGTTGCTATTTTAAATGCATTTACTTCAGTTTTTGCTTTTGGCAACAATCTACCTTTTTTTATTAATATAGAACAAAGTATTTCTTTTCCAAATCCATGAATTTGAGGAAGTTGGGAGCATGGCATTAGGAAGGTTATGGGCACAAGTTCAGGTGGTTTTACTCGCCAATATACAAGCCTGTGAATTTCCCTGGGGGCTTGGCCTTTTTACTGTGGTTTGTGTCATCGACTGAGCTCAACAAGTGTCAGACTGCACTCAAATGGCAGAATTGATTGTTGAAAGTAATTTAAACCTCCTGCTTCTCCTAGGATGATGGCTATTTGTTCAAATTTTGTCCTGTCCTTTGAAACTAGTGTGAAATACCTTTCATCATACAGACACTAGGTTATAGATACTGGTATTGAAAAAGACAGTTGTATGTCATTTGAGTTCTACTTTCTTGTGTTAATTTCCATGTTGTAAAACTCCTATTCTCTTTGATATGAGAGAGAGGAGAGAGAGAGAGAGAGAAAGAGAGAAAGAGAGAGAGATGAGAGAGAGACTGTATTATGATGAAATAGTTATCCACTTCACTAGGTGGGTGATAACCAGAAAAGCAAAGTTTCAGAATATTGGAAGAAGTGATTTTTGATTCCTAAAATAACCACTGAAAATATAAGTTTTTAGGGGATGGCAACATCTACTTAGATTGTCTTTGTATTTTTATATACTTGAAATTCAACTGTTAACACCTGTATTTCTGCACAGTGTGGATTTAATTGGCTGGAGTAGAAACTGAGGCTAGACTGCTGTACGGAATCTGCCGATCTGGTGGGGCCCACTGGATGCCATGTGAATGAGAGAGCATCAGAACACCACTGAAAATTCCCTCCATCCTCCCCCAGCTGGACCGTCACACCGTCCCTGCCCTGATCCGGCACTCATCATTTTGCCCACTAACTTCCTAAATGGTTTCGTGGCTTCCATTCAGTTACGTCTCATCACAGCCTTGAGAGTTATGCCCCCAAATCTAAATAAGGGCAATGCTACTTTTCAGATGAAAACAAATCCCTTGTCATAGCCCACTGAGGATGTCAGGATCTGTGTCAAAGCCTTCTTTCTCTCCAGCCTCTTCCTCCAGTGCTCACCCAAATCCCTCTATACTCAGTCTCTCCAGATCTCTCATTGAGCTCCGGAAGACTTGCTCTTACATGCCCTTACCCTGGGATTCCTTTTCTTTCTCTCGTCTTTGCAATTTATAAAACTTTTCATCTTTTAAGACCCATTTCAAATATCAAATCCTGGAGTCAAATCCCTGCAGTACCAGGCATAGTTCGCCATTCGTGTTCCCATGGAGCTCTGTTAATACCTTTATTTCAGCTCTTTACAAGTTTGGTTGCAATTATAGATGTATATATGTTGTTTTACCCAGATTGTGAGAGCAGGTGCCTTTCCTCACTCAGCCTGTTACACTCAGCTTCCACAGCTTAAAAATGGAGATAACACACTTACCTCTCGTGACTATTCTTGGATGTGATTGGGCTAATGCAGGCCAAGGTTTGGCTCAGCTCCTGGCACTTTGTGAGTATTCACTGAGTGCTAATGGGTATCATTGTCATTGTCACTGCCAGGACTCTAACTTGCATCCCCAGAGAATAGCTCAGTCTGTCACTCAACAGTTACTCAGGAAGGAAGGGAAGGAGGAAAGGAAGGAAGTATCAACACCGTAGCACTGCGCCAGCTGCCTTAGTTGTGTAAGTTATTTGATTCTATCCACAATTCCGTGAGTGGGTGTTATAATCCTCTTCTCTTCAGGAAGAAGCCAAAGCTCAGAGAGTTTAAATAACTTATTCAAAGTCACACAGCTAGTCTTGAGAACTGTGTTTGCATCACAGTTCTGAATGATTCCCACACCCATATTCTTTTCTACTGCAACAACGAATGATCCATGGAGCTTGAAAGCAGAGCAGTCCAGGCCTTACCACTTACAAATCATGTGTACAATATATTTAAGTACAAGGAATAATGTGGATAACTGGGCTACAGAATGGAGCTGGGAGGTACATGTGAGCACAAATAATTTTAATGATAAATGCACTTATATTTGTTTTAAGGTGGGTCTTGATAGAGAAATATATGAAAATCTATTTGACACATATTTATTGAGTGTCAAGTGTGTGCCAAGCACATTTTTAGGCCCTGAAACTGCGACACTGAACAGAACTGACAGTTTCTTGTCACTCAATGCTTTTTGTACAGAAGCATTTAAATAATGAAGCATTATGTTGCTCTCATAGATGGTCTTCAGCACTTTTGATTTTTTACGACAAAAGTCCTGTTATAAAAATTCACAGTCTCTTAGTCCTTTATTAATAAAGGACTGTGTGGTACAATTTACTTTTTGGCTTAACAAATAGTTATTTTTTTGTACTTCTTTGGCACCGTGCTAATGTGGCTAAGTGCTGAGGTTATTTTTTACATTCTACATCCTTTTATGCTCTCATCACAAAGATGGGACAAAGAGATCTTGTCCAAGGGCTAAGAGCATATTTCCTCTTGTTCAAGGAATATGAAAGATCAATAGCTCTGTCCAAATCCTCAGTTACTGATGCTGTTAATAGGATTTATGGTTTTGGGGACTTTGGGGATTTTTTTAGAAGATCTGAGTTGCTTAATTACAATGTTTTTTTCCCCCATATGAAATAATTTTAGTTCATTTTAAGAACAGTTGCCCTACATGGGCCTTATGTCTTTTTATCCTTAGGCTTGTTGCAGAAAATTTCGTCTCTACCAGAATTTTCTCATTAACTTTAACATACGTGGATCTGGTATATCAGAACTCAATGGATAGGTTTATTAATAATCACCTACATCAGCTCAGTATTATTTTAGGAAGTAAAAGGTCAGTAAGTAGTTGTTATCCTACCATTTCATCAGTGGACTCTACTCCAAAGATTTAGGTCATTACTCACTGCTTAGAGAATCACTTGAGATATGAAAATTCTTTTTATAGTAATGAAAGAACTTCCACAATTAGCCAGAAGGCAGCCATCTATCTTTTTAAATAGCTCAGCTTGGAGAAGAACAGGATTTCAGGTGACAGTCAATAGATGAATTGTTATGACAGTAATAAAGTCGGTGAAACCAATCTATGTTTTTTGCTTGTAGGAATGCGTGTGTGTGTGTGTGAGAGAGAGAGAGAGACAGAAAGAGAGAGAGCACACACACACACACACACACACACACACAGAGTAAAAAAATACATTTGTAGCAGAGTAGAAATTTATTTCTCTAAATATATGCAGATACAGAAACAAATTCCATAGGAAGTTTTTCATCCATCAATTCCTTATAATTATTAATATTTGTAAACTCTAAATGAATCTGTTTTTAGCTAATAAAGATACAACAACATTTTGGAAACATTTTATTTTGGCATAATTTCAGATTTATCAAAAAGTTGCAAGAATAGTACAAATGATTCTCAATACAATTCGCCTAGATTCCCCAAATTTTGACATTAATTAACATTTTACATTTGCTTTATATTCTCATTATCTCTCCTCTTCCCCCTTCATCAAGTTGTAAAGGTTAACATCACCAGTAATGGGCACGTAGACATTACATGCCTCCTGATAGTATAGACTGAGAAGGACACACACCACTTTTGGCATTCCCACCAAAAATACAAAGCCTGAGTCTAATCAAGAGAAACTCTAGACAAACTCATAGTGAGGGAATATCTTAGTTTATTTCTACTGCTATAACAGAATACCACACACTGGCTAATTTATAATGGAAACAAATGTATTTGTCCCATTTCCAGAGGCTGGGAAGTCCAATATCAAAGTACTCGTATCTGGCTAGTGCCTGCGTGGTGGAAGGCATGGCATGGTGAGAGAGCACACAAGAACAAGACGGACATGTTCCACCGCTCAATACCGTTGCATTGGTGATTGAGTTTCCAACACATGAACTTTGAGGGACACGTTTAAACCATAGCATTCTACCCTGGACCCCAAAATTTATGTTCTTCTCAGATGCAAACTGCATACATGCCATCCTAATAGAAGCAAAGTGTTCATTTGTTCCAGCACCAATTCGAAAGTCCAGAGTCTCATCTAAATCAGATACGGGTGAGACTCAAGGCATCCTGTGGCAACTCCCTCCAGCTGTGAGCCTATGAAATCGAGTTACCTACTTCTGAAATACAGGGGTGGGATAGGCATAGGACAGACATCTCCATTCCAAAAGGGAGCAATAGGTCAGAAGAAAAGGACAGCTGGTCCCCAGCAAGTCCAAAACCCAAGAGGGAAAACAATGTTAAATCTTAAAAGGCCAGAATAATGTCCTCTGACTCTGTGTCCTGCGTCCTGGGTGCACCGGGGTGGGATTGCCACGCCCCTGGGGCTTTGCTAGGCTCAGTCCACTCAGCAGTTCTCACAGGATGGGCTATTGTGCCTGCAGCTTTCCCCGACTGGAGTTGATAGTCCTACAGTTCTGGGGCCTCAGGAGGGTCCCCACTCCCACAGCTCCACTAGACATTGTCCTAGTGGGGACTCTCTGAGGTGGCTCCATATCTATGACAAGTCTCTGTCTGTTGTCCACAGTGTCCTTTAAACTCTAGAAAGAGGCTGTCATGGTCCCACGGTTCTTGCATTCTCCGCGCCTGCAGAATTAGCACCATGTGGATGCTGCCAAGGTTTAGGGACTTGCACTTTTCAGAGCAGTGGGTTGAGCCACACCTGGGCCTGCTTGAGCTATGGCTGGGGTGGCTGAGGGGCTCTGCACTGGAATTCAAGAAGCAGAACCCCAGGGCAATACAGGGCAGCAAAGCTGAGGTCCTGTGGGTGCCTCTCTGAAAACTTTGTCCTCAAAGTCCTAGCTTGCCTTGAAGATCTCTTTGGGGTCATTCCCCCATTGTCCTGATGAATCACACCTGGCGTCCTTCTATCTGTACTTATCTATTTAAAAAGACAGTCACTTGGCCACACCCCTGGTTTGCTCCCCTAAAGATGCCTTTTCACTCTTTACATGGCCAAGCTGTGAATTTTCCAATTTTTTTCATTCTGCTTGCCTTTTAATTTTAAATTTCATCTTTAAGTCATTCCTCTTAAAGAATGACTGTATGTGGCCAAAAGAAGACATGCAGTACCTTGAATGTTTTGCTGCTTAGATATTTCTTCTGCCACATATCCTAGTTCATCACTTTTAAATTGCGCCTTCCATAAACCCTAGGGCACGAGCACAATTCAACAAAATTCTTTGATACTTTATAGCAGGGATGCCCGTCACTCCAGTTTCCCATATCTGGTTCCTCAGTTCTGTCTGGGACCTCATCAGAATGGCCTTCATCATCCATATTTCTACAAACATTCTGATCATGACCACTTAAGTAATTTCTAAGAAGTTCCAGACTTTTCCTACATTTCTTATCTTCTGAGCCCGCACCAGAATTGCCACGAAATCTCCATTCACAGCCATCTGTGCTTTTTCTAGCCAGCTCCTTCAAATTCTTCCAGCCTCTGCCTGATACCCAGATCAAAAGCTGCTTCCACATTTTCCAGTATTTGTTATAGCAACAGCCCCACTTCTTGGTACCAATCTTTTGTCTTAGTCCATTTTCTGCACCTATAGCAGAATACCCCAGATTGGGTAATTTATAATGAAAAGAAATTTCTTTCATTAAGGCAAGGGAAAATAAACCTACTTATAAAGAGGCAAGTACAACTATGTTATGTATTTTAGTTTATTTGCCTCAGTAAGAGTCAGAGTATATCATGACCTATTCCTTAATTACAGGAATAATTCATATAAATAAGTACTCTTCAAATGTGTTAAATCCCAAATGGGAACGCTTAGAAGAGATCTGTGGCAGTGGGAATAAGGAAAGGAACAGAAAATACGGAAGAAGGGATACAAAAAATAAGGCAACAAAAAAAGATAATAGAAGGAAAAAGAAACTGTGAAAGATACATTCCCAAGATTGCCTATAACCAAAATTATAAATCGGTTCAAGAACAGTCCTTGATAAGGTCACAAATGATGGATTCTGACATCTTAGTATGACAAGAGGAGTCTTGCTTGCATTTGAGAGCCTCTCGCCATCAGAGTTCTCTGTGGAAGGGATCAGGAAGCAACATAACGCACTGTTGTGACCTCAGTGTCACAGTCCATTAACTAGATGTAATAATAGTCTTTCTAAATATTTCATTGGCATGCTGGGATTCTTTATTTCAATATTGTTGCATGTATAAACATTTTTAATGTATTCAATTCTCCTAGGCTGTAAATGTATAATATGTCACATGAGGTTGGTAAGGGCAAATCCCAAAATGTCACAAATTAAAGGTTAGGCAACAGTCACTATTGGGGAAACATACAAGTCAGGGGTCAGCAACACACAGAGGGGGCCAGAAAGTACTGGACACAGTATGTTTCCCAACAAAAGAAGCCCACCCACTGTTGCTCTCTTGTCTTACGGGGAACGTTATCAGTGAGGGAACAGACTACTGGAGGTTCAGGCTGACTGGGTCAGTTAGATGTGACTTATTTCCATTTGTCTGGGAAAGCCCACTGCCCAGGACCTGGGGACTTTGGAGCTCAATGAAGCTACAACAGTCCCATAAACAGGGAAGTGAAGCCACCAGTCCCTCATTGTCCAGACGAACCAGAAGGAGCCTCAGGAGCACTTTTTGAATAAGTCTGTTCATTAGGTCACATATGGTAATTACCATATTTTCTTCCAAAAATCCAATCATAGCACTGTCAAAAGCAGAACCCTGTAATAAATGGACTTTGGGGTTGATACAGTGTAATATTTATGCACTTATGTTCTGAAATATGATGAACACAAACCTACATACTAAGGATTGTTTTGCTCATTGATAACATTTTTTGAAAGGTCAAAATTAATTTTAGTCAATCTCTCACTAGGTTGTCTTCATATAATTTAGCGCAATTCCTATTCTGCAAGTTCTTTTTATTATAAATATTTTGGACACTATGCTATGTTCAATTTATGTAACAGATGTTCACATAGAATCAAGCATACCAAATTTTGGGGAAAAGTTTATTTAAATTTCTTAAAAATAATTTGAAAATTGTATATGGCAAGTATTACAATGAATATAGAGTTTAGATTACTTTAAATTCCTCCTATGTCAAACATTTTAGCAGCAATTTAAATAGTATTCCTCATCCTGTAAAATGTTATTAGACCATACTTTGGCAACACCTCCCTAATTATCAAGTGGAGAATTTGATCTGCTTTCCGTAGGGACTTTAGTCAAAATTAATACCATAGTTATTGTAAGGGCAGGAGATCTTGTAAACTTATCAGGTGCAGTATCACATCCAACCGGAATCATAATATGCAAGTCCATTTTATACTTACTCTTGATTTGAAATTGGGCTGTATCAACTATACATAATCCTTGGAATTCTATACTTCTTTTATTGAGTATTCTTATATTTATTCTCCCTTTGAAAGGCATAGATGCTTAGAAGCCCTTATTTTTCATAAGAGGCACAGAGGTTTGGAAACCTTATCATTCCCAAACAGCTGACTCTGGAAATGGCAACTCACCAGAGTGACTTGGTTGTTCATGTGCTTGTTTGCACTTCAAAAGGCGGGGTGGGGGGAGAAACACTGTTTTCTCATATCCAAGAAAATTTTGCATGTGGTTGGATTTGGAGGAGTAATCAAAGTGGAACAACACACATCCAAGCTGAGGCCACTGATCACTCTGGGGAAGCTGTTGATGAGTGGCCCAGATTTTGCGGTATATCCAAAAGGGTAAATTATTTGTTAGACAGAAGCTTCATCAGACATTACCATGATGTGGTTTATGTATGAAAAGCTATATTCTTTACTTAACATTCACAAGTTGCTTATGGATTAATTAGCCCATCTGTCACAACAAATGTGTTCACATATCTTTTGCATGGATTGCTGAAAAATGACTGCTTTTTCTCTATCCACTTAAGATTATGCTATCAATGTAATGGAAACTAATACCTTTTTAGAAACAAGACACTTATTTTTCATATCTCTAAAAATTTGTATATATTTATTACAAGGCATCCCTTGAATATCTGATTTTTAGGGATATTTGTCTGTGTAGAACTCAATTGATAAGTGCAAGGGTGAGGGGAAGACCTCAGAAAATAGTGTCATATGGTTAATTTTTCTTTTATTTTCCTATTGTATGCTCACTTGTTAGTTCATCTGACTATATATCTTACAGCTTTTTCAAGTTTCACATGATTAAGACCACTCTTTTCACTTTTTTCCAGTTCCCACATTAGTTTGTGTGAAGACAACCACAAGTCACTATTTATCCTAGAATTTCCATCATCGACATCTTCCTTTCCTTTTTTCTGAGGTCACCAGTTCTCATAACCTCTTCTTGGATAATGTGTCTGCTTTCTCATTTATCTCAAATCAGGTGGCTTAATCATCATTTCAGAGTCCAGTCTTCCCACTCTGGGACTGCTAGCCTCTTATTAAATATCAGTCACATGAATCTTTTGTGTTGTTATCTAGTTAATTCAATGCAATAGAACCAAATCAGTTTGCGCCACAGTTATCAAAATGCCAGATGTAATAGCAATAGATGGAATTATCTCATATGCTACTCATATTTATTATGACACCCTACCCTCTAACTCATTCATTTAACAACCCCTTTTAAAAAAGTCTCTTTCCCTGTAGTATGTTTCAATCAGTCCGCCATCCTTCTTGAAACCCTTCTGCATGTAAACTTCAAACTCGAACCCCATAACCCATGAGCATTTTTTTTAATCTTCAAACTACCTTGCATCTCCTCTCCTCAGTTTTGCCTCCAACCCTCTGCATCCACTTTTTCTCTCCTGAAAATCAAATTCCTTGTACTCCTCTAGCAAAAAGCTCCCCACCTTTTACTGGACACCAAAACAGGTTGGATCTACACCCTTGACTACCTATTTAAGGTGGGACACCTTTCATAGAGGGCTTTTCTATCTTCAGTCTTATCTCATAAAACAAATAAAACTTACATGTCACCCATACAAAGCCACATTTAAGACAGAGAAGAAGTTGTAAGAGGGAGGGAGGGAAAGAATACAGTGCTAAAGAAATAGAATAATAAAGATCTGGCAACATGAAATATCAAATACCTTGTTGTTGGTTTAGGAACTAACCACTTGAAAAAATGAAATTTTGCTATTATTTGTTAACTTAGTACAAAATATTCCTGTAGGATTAACTTTAGGTATTCTTCCAGTGTTACTCTTCTCTCTAGCTGTAACTGATGATAACTAAGCAAAGCAACTGCCAGAAAATCCCAATTAAGCTATTTTTTTTTCTTGTGAAAGGCATAATTTATAAAATGGTGACCTTTTGGTAAGCTAACAGTCTGTTGATGAATTTCAAGCGAAGTGAGGAAAAAACACAGTGTTTAGTATCATCAATGCTTACATTTTCTAAGGGATCATGTGGGACCACAGAGCCTTTAAAGGTCATAGACTTCTTCTCTTTGAGAGATATTAAATAGCTTAAGAAAATAGAGGTCAGCAGCATGATAACCAGAAGAAAAGAGCATTCCCCAATAGGGAAGTAAGATCTCTGAGATTACATTGACTGTCCTTTTTAAAGATTGTATTTGATTGTCCTTAGAGCAAAGAATGAAATTTGCATATAAATGCCATGGTTGTAAATGAATGAATGTACAGATTATAGAATCAATAGCTATTGATCTTGCTGTATGAACTCTAATATTGTCTGTATATACTAAATATTACAATAAGAACTAATGATTTCCCAGCCTAAAACACTTTTCAATAATTTTTATGTTTCTGCAGAAATTTTTATACTAGTCTGGATTTTGCAAAAATAATCTTACGGAGCTTATAGGAACACAAAATATATAATCAGTATCAGTAGGAAACTCACTTTTAAAAAATTATCCTTGCTCTGAAGATCACTAAAATGAATAAGCATACTGAATATCAAGGCTAGATTAACACATAGGAAAGGTGCCCAATCACTTTAGGAAAAACATAGATTAATGGCATTTGTCTATCTACTACATATTGACACACTTTATGGATTAGCAGGAGTTAACAGGGCCGGGCGTGGTGGCTCACGCCTGTAATCCTAACACTCTGGAAGGCCGAGGTGGGTGGATCATTTGAGCTCAGGAGTTCAAGACCAACCTGAGCAAGAGTGAGACCCCATCTCTACTAAAAATAGAAAGAAATTAGCTGGAAAACTAAAAATATATAGAAAAAATTAGCTGGGCATGGTGGTGCATGCCTGTAGTCCCAGCTACTCAGGAGGCTGAGGCAGAAGGATCACTTGAGCCCAAGAGTATGAGGTTGCTGTGAGGTAGGCTGACGCCATGGCACACTAGCCCGGGCAACAGAGCTAGACTCTGTCTCAAAAAAAAAAAAAAAAAAAAAAAAAGAGGGGTTAATGTGTAACTGGAAAAAACCCTGGTGACAAATTTTTCCCTTTACCTTCAGATATGGCTTAAGGTTACTTCAGAAAGGGCACCATCTTATTTCATTCTGCCACTATTAGGGGTTATTCTTGATGCAAGGCTTATAGGAAAAGGTAATATGTTGACATAGTTCCAGTAGATGTTAAATAGTTGATAATCAGTTGTCACAAAAGGACAATTCCCAAAGAGCCATCTTACCTACCACTTGATCATCTTCCATAGTTTGGAATTTACAAATAATGACCACAGTATGAAACATAGGGGATGATACCATTCAGCATGAGGGGCTAGATATTAGGTGGAGCTTTTCCATTCTGGGATTTCTTTTATCTGTTGACTACATATCCTTAAGGAAGATAGTGGTAGCCTCGGCTCAAGCACCTGTCACTGGCAGAAGTTCAAGGAATGAATGACTATGTCCATAGGTGTCCCATGTCCACATACTCCCGTATGCCCCAAGCCAAACATTCCAAGGTGTGTCAATGAAAATTCACTGATAATTTTTCAAGTTTAGTCCATGGAGAGAAGATTTAGAGAGTGAATACACAGATTAGTGAGTGTGTGCACACTGGTAAGTATCTAGTCAAATCTCCAACTGGGGTTTCTTGCTAGTGATCCAAGACCTGAACTGGGACATATTCTGCTAGTGAAGAAACTTAATTGCTCATTTGTTGAAGGCACATTAACTCTTTCAGGGTCCATTGAGTAAATTAGCTCCTCCAGATCATTAAGCCTGTCTGTACATGACATGATGATTTCTACCTGGCATTGTATCATTTACCCCAAATTGCCCCACACTTGCTCTGAGCACACACATATTCCTTGTCTACTCAGGGAGAGAGAATGTGCTCATTTGAATGTCAGCAATTGTTCTACAACTGTGACTCGATGACTTTCTTTGCTTCTTTTTAGGCACCCAGGGATCTCTAAGGGTTTGCTGGTGCATAACAGTTATCAGTGCCTCACCAACAGGAGGGCAGTTTAAGTTGGCTGTCTAGAAATGGCATAATTTCAGGGATATTGGGCACAGTATTGCACCACCAAATATCTCTTCATATTTGCAAAACCCAGCATATTAATTCATTTGGGGGAGGAGCCATGAAGCTATTTCAGGATTCTAGAGTCCTTCACTTAAACACAAATTCCACTAAGAGGCTATGTTATCAGGACTCATTTTAAGAGAGTAAATTGACAACTATTTGAGAATGGACACCCTAGAGGGTGTTAGGGAAAGTACACAGGTGTTTTGGATGCCAGAAAGGTTGGGGAACATTCCTGGCGCTTAGTAGGCAGACATGGAGAGTCCCACGAATAACTTTTTTCTCCAAAATGCCAGTGGTTCTGCCCCTGCTGAGAAGCAATGACTGAGGACAAAGAAAACCTTCATCTCTTTCTCTGTATGTCCAGGGCTGCCTTGGAGAATCACAAATTGATATAAATTAAAACAGATGAAGATCCAAAGGGACATAGTGTACTCATTCAGAGGTATCTTAGATCAGTGCTTCTTTCATGTGCATATAAATTAGCTGGACTCTTGTTGAAATGGCAATTCTGATTCAGTAAGTCTGGGGTAGGGCCGGGGATTCTGCATTTCTGATACTCTCTTAGGTGATGCTGATGCTGCTGGTCTTCGGAGCACACCTTGAATAGTGAGGATTTAGGATAAAATGTACATGAGCAATAACACGATCTTGAGTAAAAAGATAACAGACATGAAGGAAATTTGGCAAAATCCTAAAAATTAATTTTAGGCAAATAAGACTTATTAAATATTGAAAATCTCACCAAAAGATTGAGTGATCATTAAAAAAAAAGCAGGATATATTTAATATTTCTACCTATTTGAAGATTTTGGTGAACATTTTCTGAAGCTGATATGTTATTTACATTTTTAAATCTTTACTAATAATTCTGGTGTTACTAGTTAATCAACTCCAGATACTTCATAAAGATGCAAAAGTCATTGTTTTTCTAATCTTCTGCACGTCCTCCTGTTGGTAAAGCATTCAGTAAATGTCAATGTCTAATTAAATATTCCTTTACGAAATTCATATCAGGGCTGGTTGAAACCTTCCCTCCTCACCTTTTATTAATCTATCATGACAGACTCTCTGTTCTTTGCTCTGATATGAGCAATGTCTTTATATCTTTGTAGGTCAATGGGAAGGATCTTTCAAAGGCCACCCATGAAGAGGCAGTGGAAGCTTTTCGAAATGCCAAGGAGCCCATTGTGGTGCAGGTGTTAAGGCGAACACCTCTCAGTAGACCAGCCTATGGCACAGTCCCAGAAGTGCAGCTCATGAATGCCAGCACTCAGACGGACATCACCTTCGAACACATCATGGCCCTGGCCAAGCTTCGGCCACCTACCCCTCCAGTGCCAGACATCTGTCCATTTCTGCTCTCAGACAGGTATTTTTCTGTCATTGCTCCCAAAGCCCTGTTTGTTTCCATTTGTCATTTAAAGTAAATGTTGGAAAGAATCAGTCACTCTAGCAGGTTGGCAATTACAGAGACAGGCTCCTAGCTCTGTTTGGAAAATGTCTTCACTGTGTCTACATCCAATTAGTTCTCAGCTATTCCTGCTAGCTCCCCTCCCTGGCCCACATGGTTCCTTCCACTCTGCAATCATACTTGCTGAGGTGCAATGACAGATTCTGGCTCTGTTTAGTTCATCTTCATATGTCCAGCCATCATAAGCCTCATGCTACTCACGAGCACTGGTCAGGGAAATAGCTTTTCTCACCAAAGCTGCCAAAAACCGTATTAAGACTCATGTGGAACTGGCATGTTGGCCCTATATTCTCTGTGGGTCACCTCACTCTACCTCTCTTTCTCTCTTTCTCTCTTTCTCTCTTTCTCTCTCTCTCTCTCTCTCTCTCTCTCTCTCTCTCTCTCTCTCTCTCTCTCTCTTGCTTTTCTCCTCTATAAAGCTAGGAAATTAATTTAGTTAAAGTGCAATTCTCCAAAGAAACTAATTACCCAATACACTGAGATGTAAACCAAGGGTCCTGGCTGTCAGAGAGTAAGTATAGTACTATGAAATAAGGAGCAATTCAAAGGAATATTTCCTCCTGATTTTTACCTAATTTAAAGGCAATTATATTTTTTAAAATTAATCCTACTTGTATAGTTTTGGAAGTATTTTTTGCCCTGTTCATTGTGTTCTGTGAGCTTTTAAGTAAATTTTCAAACTTTATTGAGAGTTTGATTTATAAGAGCAATAGTCCCTTTAAACTGCATTTTCACTGCCTCCTCTAATCCATTCTCTACTTTGTAAAACACACATGTGATCCATGCCATTTCCCTGCCCCTTAGTGGCTCCCATCAGCCTGTTTCAGTTGTTCACAGGTGTATATCAGAATCATCTGGAAACTTTAAGAAGCAATATCAATGCCTGAATCCCATCTCAAGCCAATTAAATAAGAATTTTTAGAGTAGGACCCAGGCATCCGAATTTTTCAAAAGCTCCCTAGACAATTATAATGTGCAGCCAGATTTTGGAAACCACTCCTAAAGACTTCAAGTTCCAGGAGAACAGGGGCTCTGTTTGCCCTGTGGATTACTCTATTCATTCATCCATTACCCATTAAATAGTCCGCTGTGTAAGGAACAAACTAGATAAGGTAGCCATCCAATAAATATTGTCTTGAATGGATAACAATAGCTTTTATTAGCTAACTTGACACGTTTTGGGTACTTTTGCAAGTGTTTGTATTTATTGATTCGTGTGGTCCCCACAACAGCCTTATGAGGGAGTGCATTATATTATCACTATCCCTATGTCATGGATGAGGAAACAATATAAAGTAACTTGGCCACAGTCACATAGCAAGAAAGGGACAGGAATAGGCTTCTAGAGCTAAGAGGCTTGACTCTGGTACCCAGTCCCTTACCCTGAGAGCCGTACTGCTCTTCCTAAGGCCTGGAGACCTTAGCTTAGAGATAACCTTTTCTAGCAAACTTCCCAAGGCCGCATTGACTACCATGTGCTGCCACAGCTTCCATATTTTCTCCTTAATTATTAAACTGTATT
This sequence comes from Avahi laniger, assembly GCA_963575035.1. Classification (NCBI taxonomy): domain Eukaryota; kingdom Metazoa; phylum Chordata; class Mammalia; order Primates; family Indriidae; genus Avahi; species Avahi laniger. The sequence continues at coordinate 51,251 of CAUYSK010101732.1, forward strand.
AAAATTCCCACTTTTCTGCTTCCCTCAATTAATAGGGCAAGAATTGGACTTTGTGTACCAACATGTTTCTAGCTCTTGGCATAGATCCTAGCATCTGGTAGGCATTCAATAAATGTTTGTTGAATGAATAAGATGTTTCTCATGGCAGGGCTCCCGTCCAACAACTGACAGACAAGGGAAACGCATCAGATGCCCAAATAGCAAACTTCAACATTCCACCGGCCCCTGCAGGCTGTGCAGAGCCAGTCCAGATATAAGCAAGCTGTTGCCTGTAATGTTTTTGCTATCTTGGCCCACACTAGTTAACCTACCCCATGTGGAGCTGACCATCATAGACAGTAGTGGGAAAAGGCTGGTAGAGTGTTTATGCTGACCATGGTATGAGGTTATCAGGGTGAGAAAGGGACTAATGTAAACACTAACTCCGATTTTTCAATAATGTCCACACTGGCAGGGCTTAGAGATTTCACCTGCAACCAACTTGTTTAATTGCATCGAGGCTTTTACACTGACTTTTAGAAATAGAAAAGGCCTTATGCACTTTGCTGTTAAACTATGCTTAGCCTTCATATGGTCTAATGTATAGTCTCCATCGAAACATATAATAATTTGAAGAACACTTTTATAGTTATTTAAAATATTTCCTGAAAGTTAAAAGATATATAAAAGCCATGTGCACTGCCGAGGGTCCCCTCCTTACCTTTACTTCATCTGCTCTCTCTGTCGTCGGGAATTTTCTGCAGGTATTGTGACACTCTGGCTTACAGAAGTCCCAAGAGAGTTATCACCATGAACGCTCTTTGTCATGTGTGCCTGTGCCTTGATCAAAGAGGGAAAGTGTGGGTTGTGAGGCAGAATGGGGAACAAGGGTCTTTAGGAATAGGGGCAATTTGAGTACATTTTAGAGTCTGAAGAATATGTGCTTCTGAAAATGGCTTTTAAAAACCAGTTTGGGGATGTGGATTATGAAATTGGTAGTGCTTTGTTACGAAGTACCCTGCTTTGGGCAGACTGCAATCTCAAATGCCACACACCCACGCATGGAGCTAGTCACATTCAGGAGACTGGAAGCAGACCGGAAGGTATCCATAACGCACCAAGGACTGTCGAAGATTTCGCATGAGTCTCTCCACAGGATGCTACTCTGACCATGGGCCCCTACCCTCAGTGTTCTCTCAGAAATAGCAAATGATGGACTCCATGTAGGAAGAGAAAGAGCAACGATTGCTCTATCTGAGCTGTAGTTTGTTTAAAGGCTAGATCACTACACGTCTTATGCCAAAGCAGAAAAAACTAAAGCAAAATTCTAGAATCAGTTTTAATCTTGATAACAACTCTTTTGATCCATTCCTATCATATTGCTACATTCCCCATAGCTGCCATTCTCTTCATCCGATGGAGCATGAATTTTATGAGGACAATGAGTATATTTCCAGCTTGCCTGCTGATGCAGACAGAACAGAGGATTTTGAATACGAGGTAAGATCATTTTCACACCACTTCACATTTCTTCATGAGTTACGGTTGAGGGGTTTTGCATAACAAAGAAATTAATTTATTGCTGTGAGAAACTTCTTATCTATTATATATCTAAGGTAAGATCTTTCAAATCCTATTTGTTTTAGCTATGTAGCTCTAGTATTTTCAGCATATTGGAAAATATTTGTATAGTACAAGCTTCGAAGTCATTTGCTCACATTTTTGTTGCTTTTTATCAATGATATTACAGCTGCTACATTTTTTTCTCTTTTTTTCTATAACCTAAGTGAATTTCTAATAGAATATGGAAAGGAAATTATATTTAAAACCAAGACTGTGTTTACTAGTTTCATTCATTGTATAGTGTTCCAAATTTAATTGATAAACTAAATTTTATTATGTGAATTATATTCTTCTTCACAAATTCAGTATTCTCTTTGGGACTCAGGTATGTACTCTAAAGAGAAGTTTCACAGACTTTCTAGAAATAACGATGGCCTCATGCCCTTCGTTGTTAAACTCTGTTTAGCCTCCACATGGTGTAACATTAGAGTATCTGTCCTGTGATACATAACAATTCAAAAAGTCCATCTATTAATTATTTAAAAGCTTTCACAAAAGTTAAAGAATTTATCCCATATTTCCTCTGCTTCTGCAGTCTATGAATCTTTGAGAGGTTTCCCACTCCTCTGACATTTGGAAATGAAATAGACTGAGGAAGTAAAGAAGCTTTTTGGTAAACAGGCAGAGAATCCATGATTATCTGCCCTTTTAATGCTTCAGATGATGTCATACAAGTTCAGCAAAGTGTTCTTTTCTACTTACAACCAGGAAATCCTGAAATCTCTTCCCTTAGGAGGATCTGAAATCAAATAAGGCTGATTCAGTGAAGCTCACCTAAAGCAAATGGACGTTTATTTGAAATCTTCCCCCCATAAAAGTCATTGCTGAGGATTACAGAAATCATTATTTCTTTGCAGCCAGGATGCCAGAATGGTAAAGGATATGAAATAACACCTAGTAACTGAGTAGATGGTTTTGTCATTGTTGTTGTTCATGTTAATTTTTTATCTCCTTCTCTCCATTAAGTTGATTGAAAAGTTGTATTCTATAAATCCATGCAAGAACTGGCATGCACTGCAATATCCATTAAGTTCTATCTATTCATGCAAAATAAATTACAAAATTGAGTCACTTATCCAAATAATTCAAGATTAAACGGTCTTTCTTTCAGTTAATGAATACTTTGGGTTTGGGGACTGGAATTATCTAGATCACTTCAGCTTTTCATTTAGTGCCTTAAAGCTGTATTAAAATAAGTCGGTGTGCTGGGGAAGGGTATTGGAGGAACACTTGTTTAAGCTAAGCACGTTAACAGTAAAAATCCTTTTAATTAATTAGCATGTCAGTGCAGTATTACAGTACAGACAAATTTCTTTACATTTCTATGGGGCTTACTGTAGCTGACCCACTTCTTCTTTTTTGGCCGCTGTTGGTCTCTAGTAAAAGCTGCATCAGGATGAGGACAGTGGTGAATGCTCAGACAAGCTCTCTGGAGCCTGTAATCTCGACTCATCAGAGCATCATAGTCATTAATTTGCTGTCAGCTGTAATTCTGTTGCCAAAGGCCCCTTTCTGAGTGATTGAAATAAAGAGTGTTCCTGTGAAATTTAAATAAGGAAGGAGTTGCCATGATAGTCTTCAATCATGAGAAAGGATGCATCTGAGAACAATATGCATGAAGGGGGCGGTGGAGGCGTGGGGGAATACTTCAGGAAAAGTTACCAAATTTAAGAGAGAACAATGCTTGTGCCCAGTACATCTCAGTCCGATGCAGTTACGTGATGCACACATGCGGTGGCACACACCGTCCCTCATGGCTGCATCAGATGAGACTGTAAAGTCTAGCCAGTGCGCTGCTGTCACCAGAGCTTATGGTGGACACCGCATTCGGTGGGGAGATTTAGAAATGCTAATCTTGTCTTTATGTTCTGCACCTTTACTATTGCACCTAGAAACAGACTGATCTAGGGCTTCTAGACCAGCCAAGATAACCCCACATTCTCTAGGAGCTTCACCACAATAACCCTGTAGCTCTGGGGATGGATGTGCAAGCATCTTCAGGAAGGACCAGCTTTGTGCCACTTAGACAATATTACAGGAAACTAAGGTCTAACGGCCAAAGAGAGGGCTTCAGCTCAGAAAGAGATACTCATTCCTCCGCAACCTAAACATGAACACACATCACCCAGGCTGTCAAGGAAATAGAAGACTCCTTTTCCATCTGCTTTCGTTCCTTTGCACCGTAAGTATTTAATGAGTACTTAAAATGTACCAGGCACTTATCTAAGTACGCGGTTATGAAGTGCCTGCCCTAGTGGAGCTTAACTTTTAGGGGAGGGAGGTGGAGAATAAACAAACAAGCAAAGGCGTATTCTATTCGATGGTGGCGAGTGCTAGTGGAGAACAGCAGGAGTGGGACTGGGGCAGGGTGTTGCTGTCTTATACAAGGTGGGCAGGGAAGTCTTCTCTCCTGAGGGACCTAAGAAAAGTGAGAGATCTAGCCACGTGAAAGGAGCTCTTCAGAAAGAAGGAAGGGACGTACAAAGGGCCTGAGGCAGGAGCCTGTTGGTGTGCTCCTGCAGCAGGGGCCAGGGGTGAGTGGGAGGAGTGATGTTGGAGTGAGGAGAGCATGTCTTCAGGAGCCTTTGGCTTTGACTATGTGATGAAGAGGTTGCTGGAGCAGAGGACAGTCATGCTCTGCCTCTGTAACAGAATCACTTGGGCTTCTGGGCAGAGACTGACGGAGGGCAGGCAGCTGAGAGGGACGGGGGGATTGGACCTGGACAGTGATGGCAGACAGGTGAGACATAGTCTGGAGGGACGGCATCCACCCCAGCCCAGAGAGCCGCTCCTAAATATCCACAGCTTTAATATAGCTTGTGCTATGGCAATTTTCTTCTGACTTCTTAAAAACAAAATATCATGGATTAGAGTGAAGCACAGCTTCTGGCATCCACTGGAACAAGAATAATAAATCTACATTTTAAAAGACAGAACTTACAATGTGCAGACGGCATTTCTGAACTTGCTAAAATGTAAACTATGCAACTATTTAGGGGCCTTTTTAAAGACTTACTTACTATTGATTCAGTGAACCAAAGCTGATCTGTCTATCTTGTGAATACATAATTAGGGACTTTTAGCACATGGATTATTAACCCAATAGACCAAAACAGATCTGACCATCTTGTAAATACATATTTAGGAACTTTTTAACATGCAGATTATTGCATTGATAAACCATTACAGCTCCCTTCAGAGCCATGATGGCCAGCAAATGCTTCTAGGAGATATTATAGTCAATGTGTCAATGTTATGGTGACTCTGGTGTGTTAGGGACCTCTGTGAAATGTTAATGACATCCATATCTCACCATGACCTATCATCACTTTTCTTAAGAAAAATATTTGACCGGGTTTAAAATTTCCCCACAGTGCTTCCAAAAAAGTCTCAGAGGACCAGTCTACATTAAAAGACTCACAGCTTGAAATTTTGTTCTCTTTAAAAAATGATGGCACTTGTTCTCTAATTAAAAATGATAAATGAGTTTAATTTTGTTTTTGAGGAAAAAAATAAAAATGTAAAAATTTAAACAATGCACCCATCATAAGAGTCAGGGCGCTCCATGCCATTTGGAATTTCACTAAGGATTAAGCTTCTCCTCTTCTTTATTTTCAACTTTGTTCATTTTTTTTCCTAGAGCCCGCTAAAGGTTGAAATAAATCATAAATAGCCCTTAGCAAGTCAGAGGCAGACCTCAAACCCAACCTCTACCAGAAATAATTTAAAGGGAAAGGCTTCGAGAATTATAGAGCTCTTTTGCCCAACTCCTAATAAAGATATGTTTGCTACCGCCTGAGTGCAAGAAGATGTTGAATTTTCTGCAGCCTTTGCCATTAACTCTCGAAAGTCACTGCTGACACAGGAGACAAAACAAATAAGTGCAAAATTTTGATGGTATAAAACATCAGGTTAGCCAAGACAAACAAATAACTCAAGCAACATTTCTGTGCCTGTAGATTTTCATCACTTAGAAATGCTACTTGAAATCATTTTTACTTTTCCCCCTAAGATCAGGCTGAAGAAACCTACATGAAAGCCTGAATTAAGTACCCTTTATGTATTCAATGTTGTAAAAGGTAAGCAAAAAAAAAATTAAAAGTATATGAAGAGATATTAAAGGTGGAAAGGAGAGAGCAAATGTGTGTCAGAGTTCTATGTACATGTTAACTGAAAACCCAACTTGGGCCAGTGTCTATAAACAGGAGCGAGCCTTTAGCATATTAATTAGCTTCCTCTTGGCAACCCTTATGCAAAGCATCAGTAAACCCTGTGCTGTGCCTGCCGAGAAGTGCCATTTTGCAAAAGGTATTTCCTGGAGCTGGCTCCCTCCCAATATGTGTAAAATATTTGTGAAAATTTAAGTGTATGTAATTTCTCTTTTACATAAAGGAAAGAGAGTCATGAATCAAGGAGATTTTCATTCAAAAAATAACAAGATGAGGGTACTTATTAACTAGATTCCAGTTATATTTTTTTTAGGAACTTCCTGATTTGTGAAGTCAACACTGAGAAAAATCTTTCTAGTATGTACATGTAGAGCTACATGGATCTTTCTACTAGACCCTTGTTTATGGTTGCATCTCACTGCCTGCTTCATCGTGGGTGCCCAGTCAATAATTAATGAAGGAATAAATGCGGGTTCCCACGGCTGTCTGCACGGACCAGCTTATGAGGAGTTCAGTCCCTTGCCTCCTTTCTGTGCAAGGGGATGGAGAAGAACCTGAGACCGCTATGTGGCTACAATAAATGCCCCCTCTCTTTCCAGCAGGCATTTGTTCATTGAGTCATGGGTTTTAATCTTAATGCCATTTTGTTTTAGTTAAACACTTCTAAGGAAAAGGCCAAAATGATGAAGAACAGGGAAAAATAATTGACGAGCTAGGAAAGTTTATGGTCTCCATGAAGATTTCTCTCTACTGGTCATCATTTCATAAAATCATTGAATCTCACACTTGATATAAATTTGATGTGTTCACTAGTCCACCCTTGTACCCGCTTCTTAACTTCTTCACCAAGGGATCGTTCAGCACACAAGTGAACCCCTACAACAGATGGGGAACTGAGCACCCCCACTAGCCAATTGACTCTGATGATCTCTGAAATTCAGAGAGATGAACCTATCAAAAAGTTTGAAAACCAGTGATGGAAGGAACATGTTTGGGTGTGAAACATATTTGATAAAGAGACTAAATATTATCCATGTGTTGTGGTGGTTTGCAGAGAAAAGAGAAAATAGTGTATAAGTGTGTGAAAGGCTAGACTATTCGGAATTTTTTTAACTCACTGGATGCTTTCTTTGTCTTTCGCCAGTTCTTTTTTTCCGCTTGTTAGTTACATTTTAGAATTATTAATGAAATATCTAAAATAATTTTATACCACTTACTCCTGGGGTCATAAAATCATCCATTTAAAAAAAATCACCTTCATAAGTGTCTTTCCTTTGGGAAATTTACTGAATTGAAAACTGATCTAGATGAAGTGTGAAAATATTTTTATTACTTGAACATTAAAGACAAGCTGGTATTCTGTCAGTCTGGAGCTGGTTCACTGAGGTGCTGTTAATGACATCACCATTTTCTCAAATGTACCAGATTAAAATCTTAAACATGGACGCCAAACCAGTGAGCTGTCTCATCTCGGGGCTCGCGTTTCCAGACTCTCTGTGGCACCTTTCTCCTTTGTATCACCACTGCCTCTTCTTTGTTTCTAGCGTTGCTCTGTGTCGAGGCGAGTTTCAGGCTAGTTTTTGGTCTCCTGTGTCCAGTCCCTCGTCTCTGCAGGCCATCCTATTCACCACTGCGAGACCAAACCTCCTCAAGTGCACCTGCCATTGGATCACTCCCTATTTATCTCCTTGTATGATCTGTTCCTTGAATTAACTGTAAAATCCTCTGCCTGGCATTGCAGGTGTTTTGTTTTCTGTCACCACCCTACCTCTCCAGGCATCTTGGGATCAAACTCCCCAGCACGATCCTCAGATGTGTGCTTTCCTCTTTTGTGCCTTTGCTCATTGGCCTCCCTGCCTCTAGATGTTTTCTGGCAATCCGTGCTATTGTTCAAAGAGAGCTGCAAGCATCACTCCTCCAGAGGCATTCCAGGATGCCCACCTGTTGTGTGATGCCATCTTTCCCACCACTGAACCCCCATATCACATTCTGTAAATATTTTCTGTCTTTTAGAGTATGCCCCAGGTTATAGTCATTTAGGGACTTACCGTTTTCTTCTAAATAGATTATCTTTCTTAACAGAAGTGACCACTTCTAATTATCTTCACATCACCAGGAGAGCCCAGCACATGCCCTGGCACACAGTGGGCCCTTGGCAGCATTTCTGTGCATGATGAGTGAATAAATTATTGACCATTACTCTCACTGTTCTTATTTTATAAGTCTGAGAACAAGTACAATGTATTAAATCGGGGAAAAGGAGAAGGCAGCTGATAGGAGCATAGCAATTCAAAATAAAGTGTGAAAGTGTTTTTCTCATAATATTTTAATTAATCTTGTAGTTAGAGTAAATGGATTTAGGCATATACTTGTGCCAGATTATAAAGGAAAAAAAAAAAATCGAGATTTTTTTTTGTTGCTATTTTAATGAGGACTACGTGTGTGTTTTACCACAAATGTGTAAACTGGTGATCCTGGTACAGTCATGCTAATTTATGTAAATAAAGAATGACTGAGATTCAGTTCTGTTAGGATAACCATATATCCTGGTTTGCCCTGAAAGGTCTTGGTGTATGCCTCATGTTCCAGTGTAATTATGAACAGTACATTCATTCACTTTCAAAAATATCCTCCTTGGGCAGCACATTGTGTGGTTGTCCTAATTTTTATACTTTTTAAACCTCAGTCAAGGCCACTACTTTGTAATCACATGTTAACTAACCCTAATATTCCAAGTAGAAATGACCCAGAATTTCCTAATTTGAATATCCATGTTTATTAAATTGAATGATTTCCCTAAATTGTGAGATGCTGTTTTTTAAACAAAGTCTTCGTTAAGAAGTGACTAGAAAGAAAATGCCACAAAGTTGGGAACAGTTATCAAAGTTATTATAATTCTTTTAGATTTCTTACTGAAAGAAATGAGATTAGTATTGCTGTTAATTTGTTCATGTAATTTCATAAAACAAATATGGAGCAAATCTGTCTTTCACCTCAGTGATTATAACAACACTAAACCTTATTTCATAAGAAAACAATGAAAAGCAAATTGAACTTTCCAAGTTGGTTATTAAACAAGGTAACCATGGACACATTTATTTTACTAGGAATCTAGATATAAAATGAAGATTCTTTACACTACATATATGAATTTTATGAAAATGTCGACATTCAATTTTTGTTTGAAGATATTTATGATACGCATTCAGAGGATTTACTTGTATTACTTAAAGGTGTTTGTTAAAGGTTGTGTTCAAAGTGCATATTTGCATATCAAATCATATTTTCCCAGTGACTTCGATTCTGTTTTCAAAGAAGTGTTTTTATAGTGGCAGAAAAAGGAGAGCTGCTTTTTCCAACATAAAGCAAATTGCATGTAAGGATTCCAGGGTTCCTTTCAGAGGCAATATAATAGAGTGAAAGAAAACCAAACAAAGAGTCTGATTCCAATTCTAGCTTCGTCTCTTCAACAGACCACTTAACCTCTTGAATCCCAGCATCTTCACATATGAGCTCCATAGGGACAGCCAGTGCTCGTTGTGGAGTGATTGGTCAGCATCTAGTTCTCAGATATAGCTCACCTAAGCAAAGTGAGACAAATGCATGATCAAATCCTTAAAAATTTTTACAAATATTTTAACATCTCAAATATATCAAGTCATATTTTTGGGTTTTCATAGAGAGAACACACACGGTCATGTAACTTCACCTTAGTCTGTGTCTAGTACCATATTGTACCAACAGGTAGTAAGTAGCACAACTTTCCATATTATCTCTGACTTTGGCTTTAGTGTTCAGGTAAAATGCAAATTACCAAGTTAACTCGTACACATTTGCCAGTTTGAAATGGAGGATACAACCTCTACAAACTAGAAAATAAGTTATTTTATTTAAATACAGTACATATTTGTTTTTTTAATTTGAAAAATACAGAAAATAATCCTAGTTTGAATTTTTTTCCACCATATTATATTGTCTCTGAAATGAATGAATGGAATCCTTAAAGGCAATATGTTTTATATTGGGATGACAATTCTCCTTCTTCTCCTTAAGGGCATAAGCTATTGGTAATGCTCTGGTTTGTGGTTACATGTTGAGTTTACCAGTATTCACCATGCATTAAGTAATTCAATCTAATGTAATCAAAGACAAATAAAAAAGAACCAGTACAGATGATATGTCATAAGCCAAGGATTATGGCAAATCCAATCTATGCATTTGAGGTCCAAGATAAAATTATTAACTATTATTATCTGCAATTGTACCACTGCAATTGTACCACACAAGATAACCACAGTTAACATTTTGTGTTTCCCTCTTTTATGTACATCGTATTTATATAAGTGCAATTTTACCATTTTGTTGGATATTTACATTTTTTCCAGTTTTGTAAACTATCAAGAGCTATAGTGAACTGCTTTATACATGGGTCTTTATTTACATTTCAGAATTATCTCCATAAGAAACATTTTCCAAAGTAAAATTGTTGTGTCAATGCATATGAATAGTTTTCAGTTTCCTTTTTTTCCTTGTTGTTGAGACAGAGTCTTACTCTGGTCGCCCTGGGTAGAGTGCAGTGGTATCATCATAGCTTATTGCAACCTCCAACTCCTGAGTAAAAGTGATCCTCTTGCCTCAGCCTCGAGAATAGCTGGGACTACAGGCATGAGCCACCATTCCCAGCTGAGTTTTTGTTTTGTTTTTTTTTTCTTTTTGGTAGAGATGGGGTCTCATTCTTGCTCAGGCTGGTTCCGAACTCCTGATCTCAAGCAGACCTCCCGCCTCCGCCTCCCAGAGTGCTAGGTTTACAGACATGAGCCACTACACCTGGCCAGTATGAATAGCTTTTAACACTTTAGAGAAATATGTATTGACAAATTGCTTTCCAAAAAAATGTTTCATTAATTTATACTGTCACAGGCAATGTTAGTCTCACTAGTATTCAGTGGTCTCATTTCCTTTATTATCATATAATCTTTATCTAAAACATATTTTAAAAAGTACTCAGAGTAAATACCCAGTTTATGGGTATAACATAGTTCCATCAACATAGTCAATTGGCTTAATATTATAATTAATATTTAATGTATACCTACTTCCATATCAGCTGTATATTCAAATATAGGTCTGCAAGCCTAAGGTTGAACAAAAGAGATTCAAGTTTTCAAAGTTTAAAGACATGTTAAATAAAAACAGAAATTATCTCCTAAATTAAAAATGCACTTCTTCCCCAAATCTGCTCTCTCTTCCAGCCCCGGGCTTGTTTAACAGCCCCATCACGTGCACAATTATAAGAGTTACCACTGAGTATTGACTGTGTTGCCAGGCTCTCAGCTAGGTGCTTTAGAGATCACCTCTAATCCTTAAAACAAACTTACTTTCTAGGTAAAGTGGCACAGACCAGAAAGCTGGAAGTAGCCCTAATTCCTTTCTGCTCCTCACCTCCAACAGCTATGAAATCCTCTCGGTTCAGCCTGGTGCAGCCTTACTGGCTAGCCCCCACCCTCATTCCTCCAGGACACTAGCCTTCTCACTCGTCTCTGCTCTTAGTCTCTGCCACCATCCTCTTGTTCCTACTAGGAGCAATGAAGTCCCCCCTCTGCGGAGAACTCTTCAAAGATTCTCCGTTGCTTCTAACAGTGCTCCTTGCTTTTTCATAGAGGAGTATGGAGAAACCAGAGGTTGTAGCTCACAGAATCTGGGTAGACAGCCTGAAGCACAAATTTATGTAGATTTTGTGTTTCAGTTTTTAGAGTGATGTAAAATTTACATTTACCTCTTAGAAGATGCGTTGTGGTTTAATAAAAGTAAATTTCAAAATTTTCGCCAATAATTCAAGTTTATCCTCCCACCCCTACTTCCACAAATTGATATCAGGAAGATGCATTGTATTTAAGCTGTGGCTTTGTGGACCCCGTGACATTCCAGTTTGGAAAACCCAGACCTATATAATGAAAAGTAAACTTCATAGTGTACAAGGATCTTCCCATCTGCCTCTCTGTGCTCACCTCCCACTAATCCAATGTGCTATAGGATACTAAGCTACTGCCATACAAACTGCTTGCGATTCCCCAAGTAAGACTTTGCCTTGATTTCCTTTCAATTTTTGTTTTGCTTTCCCTGGAATATCCCCTTTTCTCTTCCTCCACCCTGTTGCCATCTTTTGTCTTTAGAGCCACCACTCATTCTACTCACTTTGGGATGGAGGTAGAAATAAGAACACAAAGACAAAAATGGTTTTTGAACAGTTAAATATTTGACAAACAAAAGATATTGTTACACTTACCCACTTGCAGAAGCACTGGGTCATGGTTTCTGACCTCTGAACCTTCCTCCACTTGCCATATTGTGTGTTTATTTTTTGTTCTTACTTTGGGATCCCCCAAAAGTCTCTGACCTTTTTCAGCATGAGGGGCCTTGCCTCATGCATCCCTCTCTTCCCAGTAGCAAGCACACGATACAATGATTGAAGCAATGACTAAATCTTAAATATACTTGCATATTAGCAAATCTAAGGTATAAATCTTTAAGGGAATTTAGATTGGAACTCTTTAGATATACTTCTCACTTTTTCAGAAAGTCGTTTTCTTTTTCAAATTAAATATGAGAGGAAATATTATATTTTTTCTAGTTTAAATTTGAAATTGTGATTTTCTGTTCCTGCAAACATGCCTAAAACTGTCTCACACACATACATGCAGACATACACACACACATACACACACACACACACACACACTCACAAAACCTCTGACTCTGCCTCTTTATTTGCTAGTGGGATATTTAAACTGTGGTGATGGAGCAAATAAATCCTTTGGCTGATTTTACACCCGGAGAAAGATGTCAACTGCAATAATGATGTTTACAAGTGAATCACTGGACAGTAATAATTTGAAATACAACAACAGAAAATCTACACCTGTAGTCATCATGAATGAAACCGATTAGGAGAGTGTGAACATGAAGGCACAACATTACTAACCCCTCGGATGGAACTGTGATATGGCACTTCCATAGGTCAGCTGGTTTTAAATGACCAGATTTCATTACTTAGGGCAGGGCATTTAAGGTAGTACATATTTGCATTTTGTGGGGATGGAAGTTGTTATAGATGCCACTGTTTTGGAACCCAAACCTAATAATAAATTGGAGTTCTACAGCAGAAATTATTCATCAGACAAAGTTCAAATTGAACAGTCTTTAAAATACCCCTTTGCCTGTGCTTTCATTTCATTGTTTTTGCCATCATATAGATATTCTCTTTTCAAATTTCATTTCTGTTTGTTTTTCAGTAGCAAAATGTTCGAAGTTAAACCTAGAACTCTTTTCTTTGTTCTGTAAAACACATTGAAACCATTTACTCTTTTTGCTTTCCTGAGAAGATGAAATTTTTAAAGTCACAGATTCCTCCCAGTAGGAAGTGAAGGATTCTCTAAGATGTATTAACCAAGGAGGAATTTACTATAGAAAGCTCGTTAGGGGAATGAGAGAGAGAGAGAGAGATGCTTTTAAAAGGAGAACTATGAGATGAATAGAGCTGTCCTTTCAAATATAAAAGGATTATTAGTAATCAAGGCATAATAAGAGATAATAGAGTAGGATTTTAAAATAAAAAATGGATAAACACATTTGGATAAAAAAAATTAAGTGGTGTTTGGACAGAAGAGATTTAAAGAGGACTTTGATGTGGCGGAATATGAACCGTAAGAAGGCTACAGAAGCACATTTGATTTACCTGACAAAGGAAATGAAATCTCAGCTAGTTAATGACAAAGGCTGGACAAGAATTTCTTCTTTCTCTTAGGAAAAGACTTTTTGTGATTTTAAAAGTAATAGATGCTCATTATTGGTATTTTATTATTCAGATTTCCCTTCGGCATGCAATCGAGTATGTGTTCTTTCCTAGAGTGTATAATTGTCAAGAGTATATAATATTTCACCTTCTTTTTATAAACAAATTAAAACTGAGACATCTTGTGAAGTGTGATTACCTGTGGTTTATCTTACAGGAGAGGTCTAAAACTCCTGAATAGCCACTGGAAGGATAGTGTGTTTCTAAGGGGATGTTTATGAGTAACTAGAGGATCCACTCACAGCTGTTGAGCCTCTTTACAACCGGGAAGTTCATAATCCTTAAAGAATTTTTCCTTCCTTTGACTTGTACATGGCTATCTGCCAAATAAAGACAGTTGTGAATCCTTTTGAGCAAAAGTTGTAAATATACTATAAGAACATGTGAACAATGTTACATGGGAACATTGGGAAATGGAACAGCTGGGAAATTCAAAAGATACCACTAAGTGTTTTTAGTTAGGAAAGATTTAATCTCTTCCTGTCTGGTACACACAGAAATGAATAAAATTTCCTCCTCCAAATTGAAAGTGGAAGGCACTCCAAACTTCTCTTTCTCTCCTTAAGCTAACCCAGATGACCAGCAGAGTTTCCATTACTTACTTTCTTTTGTGTTAACTGGAAGGTCTGAATTTTCCAAATGATGTGCTTTGGGATTCGCCCACCTTAAAATGTTCTTTAGTAATTCAGTCTCTTGCAGCATAACCTATTGTAGGATGGGGAAACAAATTTACAGACCTAGAGTGATTCATATAGGTGGCAGCACCTGTGCATATTCAATTAATTTTACTATCTAACTCTTAGGAGTTATTTCTCGGGAGGAAATGCTTTACCGCCATCCCCACTTCAAAGCCAGACTAGCCATTTTATATGTAGGTTCTATTCTTTAGGTCTGCCAAAAGCAGAGAAAGCCATATGTTCTCCCAGGTGTGGAGAAATTGTTCTTAGGGTCATTTCCTGTCTTGAATACAAGCATAACTACATAGTAACAAAGTATAGGCTTTTGTAATATCGTAATTAAAAGTGATCAATATCTGATTGACATCAGATCAGTCATATGGAATAGATTCTAGATTTTCTAACACCCAAAGTATTTTATTCATATTTCATCTGTTTGAAATAACTTTTTCTCATTAAGTCCTCATTAAAAATAAACTACCCATTAATTTTGAAGACAACTTTTCAAAATTTTTATTTCCAAAAAACTAAACATCTAACTGTATCATTCTTATTAGTGGAGAAATTATATTTAGGTATATTTGCAATCAGCCTGAAGTGGACTCAAATCAGACTCCACTGTTTAGTACCATGTGATTGCTTTGAGCTTCAGGTTCTACATCTGTGAAAAAAGATAATATTAATAAGATATATGTCTTACTATTAAATGAGGTAACATATGTGAACGTGTAGTATAGTGGCTGGCACGTACACGGTAGGTATATATATGTATTTAAGTATATGCCATCATTTCATGGCCCCAAATGAAGAACAGCTTCCAGTTTTCCCACTTAGGTGAAGTGTTCCTCTCAATGTGAATGCTTATGACTGAGATGAAAAATGCTGGAGAAGATGCATAGCTATGGGTTTACTTGTGGACAATTTGAGACATGGAAACATCCAGGAAGAAATTTCTAGAAAGCAGATGGACACATAGAAGGAGAGCTGAGGATAGTGGAGCTCACTGGAGTTGGAGAGTGAAGAATGTTAGCATGTAGGTGTTATAAGAGTTGGAGCCTGTGACTTCACACATTGTTTATCAAATATTTATTAAACACCTAGATCACATTAGAGACTGTCTCAGGCACAAGGAATGCAGGGACCAACAACACAATGCCACTGCACTCCTGGAGTTTATATTAAAATGGGGAAGAAGACAATAAAATTTTTTTTCAAAAAGTAAGAAAATCTCAGACGAAGGTATTAGGCGTTAGGAAGAAAATAGCATGAAATACCAGCATAGTGCAAGTGCTCACAGAGTGGCCAAAGAAAGTCTCTCTGAAAGTTAAAGACTAAAGGACAAGAAAGAGTCACCCATGAAAAGATCTGTGGGAATAACAATAATCAACAGCAACCATCCCTTGCTCTAAGGGTTGCTTGATTCATTTATTCATTTCAATTTTAAGCCACTTTATAGAGGTAAGATTGACAAAAAAAAAAATCTGTGCGTATATAATATATACAACTTGATGGATTTGGAGGTAAGTATACACCCATAAAACCATCCCTACAGTCTGTGCCATAAACATATTCAATAAAGTTGCAGGGGAGGAGGAGCGAAGATGGCGGACCAGAAAACCCGCCAGTCAGAGTGTCTCTGCAAAAACGACAGATTTTAGAAGAAAGTGAAAAAAAAAAAAACTAGCAAAAAGACATAGATTGGGTGAGGGCTGGAAGGAAGCGTTCCTGAAACTACAGGAGACTCCACGGGAAGACGTTGTAGAGGAAAACTGGAAGGAGAAAGCTCCCTGAGAGGCTTGGAGACCAGCGACAAGGGTACATGGAGCAGATAACTTCCCCCTCCCTTGCATCTCGGACTGCTGGTGGCTCCTGAGCGGCTGGAGAGACCTGCCAACACCAGCCCAGAGACAGCTGCCGCCAGTGAGCGGTGGCCTCCTGTGGACATGGCACCAGGCTTCCAGCTCCCTCGGGGCACCTCCGTGCACGCAGACCCGTGCCTATCAGCAGATCCCATAGTGCTCCATTCTCTCCTTCCCCTTCCCTACCCGTGGGTGCCCAGAGAGACAATTTAGCCATCACACAGAGGCATCTCCAAGGAACGGGACCTTTCCTTTTGGGGCCCTACAGCAGACTGAGGGGTACTCACACTGCGAGCTCCCTACCCACCAGCCCTCCCAGGTGCTGCTTACCTGGGGACTCCAGGAGAGTGGGGCAAATCCTGAGGTGGAGTGAAATAGATCCAGCTTGGGCACCCTGTAGGTGATTCAAGACCAGCACCCCTCCCCCTGGCAGGGTCAGGAATTGATCTCCAGGGTCCAGGGGACAGATCTGCAGACCAGACCTCATACACCCAGGTCAGGATCGCACTGCCCTGGGGCACAAAAGGGAGACCTTTGAAAGAGCCTACTGAGGAGTGTGTGCTTTCAGGGGCAGATTAACGTGCCTGAACAGCAACCCTCCTCCCAAAAGAGGGCTGTGAACCCAGGTCAGGCTGCGATCCTGGGTAGGGAACCTCCCAGCCCATGTCACAACCAGGGAAGATCCATCAGCCTGAAGTCCTGCTTGCTGGCAGAGGCCTGGGAGAGGCCAGGGAGAGGGGGAGGGTGAAGGGGAGCAAGACCTGCTCCAGAGTGTGGGTCTCAGACAGCCCCACCCCCAAGCCAAGACTTTCAGCTGAGTGGAACCATTTCAGCCCCACCCGGTACCTTTGCACAGAAGCAAAGAGCAGAACTTTGACCCCTGCTAACAGCAGTCGTTGAGCCTGAGGGCAGGCTTACCCAACCCAGCCCCACTCAGACTCACTTCCAGACCTGCCCCCACTGAGGTGGAGAATAAGGACACACCTGGAAGTCCCAGGGCCCCACCCACAACCTGAGGCACAAGAGGGCCTGTCCAGAGGGACAAGAGCTGGCTACAGGATGCAAAAACAGCACTGCAGCTTCCTCCTCCGAGCAAGTGCCACCTACTTACAGGGAGGTCATCCTGCACACGCTTTTACTGCATCTACTGGTTCATCATAAAGGGTGTGGTCGAATCTCACCCACAAACACCACCTACTGGCTCAGAGA